>CM034543.1:3627709-3667258 GCA_020002185.1 Paraescarpia echinospica
AAATGTTTTCTTTTAAACAAACCTCCTTGTCGTCATTAAATAACTTACATTTGCTCAAACACTCATCAGAAGTTAGCATCAAATATTTTCAGTGAATTCTACTATTTACAATAATAACGCCAGGAAAGCTAACCATAAACAACAACGCCATGCAGCGGGCGCCAGCGGTCCCGTGACGTAATTAATTCAGTTTTTGTCGGTACGGCTTGCCATAACAGCCATGACCAATTTGTGTGATAGCGTCGATTCGTGGAGCGTGCTTTTCTGATTTTACAAATGTAGTATTTCCCTTAAAACAACTTTTTTTAACAAATTGTTTGGACAGTATTGATTAAACAACGGCTACTAATTTAGAATATTAAAACTGTTCGTAAAGATTTGATTTTTTTTTTGTGCAAAACGGCATTTTCTGTTAACTATGACCAATTCATGTAACAACAAAGTCACCAGTACCCCGGGCAGTATACGTATTACACTATCGCAGTTAGCAACAAGAACGCGTAGCCGTGTATTAATTCAACGAGAATTGCAACTTGCGAACGTCTACACTCGACTCGAGGCTGACTCCAACGTCTAAGTCTAAGTCAGTCACCATGTGACATGTCCATGTCCATGACCATATATATATCAGCCAGAGATTGTCAGAAGCTGTGACAACGAGCATACTATTTGATATGTATTGTATTTGGTTACGTAGGTTCTTGTTAATAAACTATGTTATTGCGACAATACATATATAGAGTAGACGACGTGAGGGTGCGAAATGACAAATAACATTTGTTTGGCAGTAGGCCCCTGGCCCTGTTGATCGTGCAAGTAACTTAGTCAGGGAGCATCCGTAATTTTGTGCAAGAGAACGTTAAACACGGGAGTATTATATTGGTGATCATAATTATTAAAACAGTGTTTTGTGACTTACATTTGGATACTATTACTGCAGAATGTTGTTGATTTGCATTGTAGTTTTGAAATAATTAAGATTTTTTATATGACAACCTTGATGATGATGATTTTATTCAATATAAAAATGTAAACGTAAATGCATAACACATACTAGCTAGAGTATACCATATATAAGGATTACACAAGTAAATGCTCACACTTGTTGTAATGTAATTGGTATCTTGTGATGCCTTTTAACTGACACATGCGAGCTATTCTTGTGTATTTACTAATATGTGTATATATTCTCACCACAGCAATATATGAATGCATAATACGTAACTTGAATTATGATGTTGCTAGAGGCCACACTGCAACCCCTGAATGGGAATGAGAGGAGGCAGAAGAAGGACTAAAGCAGTCACCTGGGTCAGGCAGACACAGGGAGGATATATAGTCTGCGGAAGGCCCACATATGATCAATCCAGGTAATTTAAAATTTATAACAATCAACCACGTATACATTATCAACAAATTTTAATGTGTACATATAAATATACATTTGTTTTCATACAAATTTTAATAATAACATCTTGGACATGGAAAACTAAGTTGACTTCTGCACTTATATTATACCCACAGTGTATCAACACATTACATATTAATACACATTTAAGAAGTATTTAGCATATGGTGATGACTCAGAAATAAGTTTATAAAATAAACTATTCATTTCTGAAGAAGGTAGACATACATATTATGAACCTTTCAATACTTGGCGAGAAAAATTATACGGTTAACATCACAATAACACCTCGTTTTGTTATTTCCAACATTCACTTTCACCATTCAGGCAGAACCTTAAAATGTCAAACATGAATATGTGTAGTAGTTACACATGGCAGACACTGACATGAATTTGAATACTGAAAACAAAACAAAAAATATAAATGCACATTACTGATGTTTTACTGATTAGCAGAATTCAAATCAGTCTAACATTGACAAAGATCAGGCATCACAGTAATGAAATTGAACAATTTTAAATTCATGTGATGACAATGAACACCTTGTAAAGAAAAAATAGTTAACATCTTTCACCGTTTTAAAAAGAGCATATTCTACTAATGTCTGCATGCTGTATCAAGCCACCCTCTCCCTTCTCCGGAACAACCCCAGTAAAAACTTACTGTTCCTAAGATATCAACATGTATAGATGCAGCTGTAGTAGCACATTTCTTGCTGCCCTTTTTCATGTGAAATGCTGCAGGTCACACATGAAATATTATTTTATATTGACTGATTATGACAATGAACACTCCATAATTATTTACTCCCAACACAACAATGATACCTGTTTTTGTTTACTGAATATATGCTTTTCTTTGCAGGAGATTGGACTAGTGCGCTTAGTACCACTAGTTCTCCTAGTTAATATGACATACTGGGCAGTTGTATTTGTCCAGGATCTCGGACAAGATTCTACAGCCATGTAGCATGCTGCATATTAATGGTTTGTCATGTGAACGTCCACCGAATGATCCCAATTGTGTTGCATCCGTGACAGATCCCCCAGTGCCGATGGGGTGTACACTGGTTTCCAGGTCAGTCAGTTAGCTTGACTGACTAAAAACCAATGTAGAATGCAGGTTGCTCGACATACGAATATGGTGATGCCTGATTAGCTCTGCAGTTGGTGATGGAACGGTGGGTGCCAGGATCTGGCAGATATAGCATGAGTCTTTGGGCAACAACTGTTGACGCTGTGAGACATGTTCAGTGTCGAGCATTCTTCGGTGAACTACATCACTGTATGTGTTCGCTGTCTTCGATGGTACTGCATACCAGCTTCCTGACATTTTGCTGTACATCCGCATCTACCTATACCAGAGACAAATTGACAATTAGCATAGCTCTGACATGTATTATATTTTAATGTGATGACACATTTATTAAAAGTCAATAATACACGGTATTTGTATTTAATTTAACTTTTAGTAGTGTCCATGAAAAAGTACATCAATTATCCAGCATTGTTACAGTGGTAGGGTTTCATTGTTTTTGTGTTGCTGATAGTCAGTGGCAGCCAGCTGAGTTCTTGCAACATACACCAGGTACTTGTTATGTACAACACAAGTTTGTGATGAAGTAATGGTATTGAAAGCCTTTTCACATTTTTCAACAACAATCTGTTGATACAATGACAGCAGCATTTTACTTGTTTAAGTTCTCTATGTATCATGAGGACTGATATTATACTTTTCATGCCACGTTTCATATTTCTAAATTATTCTTTTTTAATCACTGATTTATATTTTCACAAATAATTTACATTACATTTTCATTTCGCATGATGATTATACACCTGTACACATTGTACTAATTATGTTATAAACAACACTTGAGCAAAGTTAGTTCTGATATGGTGTAGTATCCAGTCCTCACGACTGCTCAAAGCGCTTTACACTTTACTCCCTGGCAACCTGCTAAATCGAACACCATCTCGACTCATGTGGGAAGCATTCAGCCACACTGAAATTAATATGCGAAGATTATTCGTACAAAAATATCCACCGCTGTCTAGCCGGTACTCTTCAGCTGAGTAAACCTGAGCAACGTAGCATGTAGTGATTGTACATGTAATTCTCAGTCACATGGCGATGACCATGACTAGTCAAGTCACAATTAATTGCGAGTTGTAAACATACCGGGCATTGCATAAACTACAACATTTTCGAATTTTATATCATATTGATGTTTTTTTAACAAAGAATAATAAATTATGATTCTTTGTTAAAAAACAAATATGATTCATAATGTAGTTATTTGTATTTGATATGTACATATTACATTTGTTCAACTAAACATCTTCCTAAGTAATTTTGTCTCATTGGTTTACTTTTTATGGGCATGCAATATTAAAAATTGTTGTTAAATACATATAATTGTTTAGTGACTACATTTTGTAAGTTGTAAACACACAAGACATGTATAAACTACAACTAATGTTTGACATCACGTGTACTAGTGTTGTTTTTTGTAACAAAAATCTTGATAAAAGTATCTGGTTTTTTATATGTACAGTGTACCTAACATTTTTTCAACCTCTTCCTAATTTTTGTTTCTATTGTTGTTTTGCATTTTATGTGCATGTGATGTGTATGTGATATTAAAAATTATTACATTATACACATCAAGTGCAGTGATTGTACCTGTAGTTGTATTGTGCTTTTCATTATTTTGTAGTCAATCTCATCAAATAGTTTCAATAAAATGTTTTTACTTTACGTTGCCTTTACTTTAATTCACATGCATTTCTAACAACAATATGCAGTTTAACGAGGACACATATTACTGCAAATTCTCATGCAGACAAACAAAACTATCACATACAGGGGTGGATCCAGAAATCGAGTCTGGAGAGGTGATATTGGAAGACGCTATACCTTCAGCTTATTATTATCACCTAAACTGGGGCACATTTCAAACGGTCTGGGAGGACACAGTTGCATGGGCCCATTATAAAAGATCTGCAGACAAATTCCTAAGGTCTAGGGGGCACGTGCCCCAGGCCCGCCTGCATCTGCCTATGACATTGTTTATTGCTTGTATTTATAATTTTGATAACAGGTTTCTGACAGAGTAACCACATTTGACAACACTCGTTTACCTGAAGGTGAAGAGCTTTGACGCATACATCTGCATGTGGTGTTGACACATCTCGAGTTCTGAAAATATGGTACATGTATTAATAGTCAGCACTGATTGTTTCTAACAACAATCATTTTAATATACTTGCTAAAGTTGCAATGCAATGAACGACCACCTGCCAAATGCAACCAATGCCAACGGTCAAAAGCTATCTATCTATATATATACATGCTATGGGCATTACTTTTCACGTTATTGAGGGGCGCTGGTTTTCTGAACATAAATTTAGTACAGACAACATTAATATGTATACTCGTACGGCTAAATATACGTGATTATAGCTGAATAATTCGAAATTACTAACCTGTCTGGAAGAACCTTTACGAATGCTGCACCTCATCTGTTGACATTATCATTATGACTGACCCCCACGGCAGGGGCAACGCCAACGGCCCACGGCTGGCACTGTCGCCAACTCCTGTTTACTTTGTTTCGTTCCATAGTCGTTCCCAAACAGGCTTTGGCCTGCAACACCTTGGGAACGACGTCGACTTCCATTTGTCGCGCCAAGTGACCTATCTGTGACGCGTCGCAAGGATTCTTGAAGACCACCATGTATTGCGCGTTCAGACTGATCGTGCGACTCTCCTTGTTTTTTCGGAAACATGATCTGCACGAGATACAGTACGGACGTGTTCTGGTGAAGACTCTTTTTCGTGAACAAGGTCGTGACTCGTTCGTCCGTTTCCGCCATCAGATCGTCGATGACCACGAGGTTACCCGTCGACGCGTCGAACCTACCGCTCGGCAAGCCTTCCTCGAAGCGTACCAGGTCGTTGTCGACAGCGGCGTAGGCGCTCTGTCATTCTCTGTAACACCACGTGATCTTCTCGGGAGGCGGATCGATCATCGTTGCGGCGTGACGTAGCATGCGCGTCACGAACGTACTCTTACTACACCCCGTCGGACCTGCAACGATGCACGTGAAGGGATGTTTCCATCGCGTGTCCATGCGTGTTCTAGTAGCTGGTGGTCACGTTCGACGATGTCGCGTTGTCCACTGTGACGTTAGATACGACGACGATACCTCCACCACACCACGAGGAACGAAGGAAGGGAACGTAACACAACAAGACATACAAGACGTACACTCCGACTGTTCCCACTAGTGCTACTCCTACGACTACTCGCGTCCGTGACATGGTGCACTATGACTATCGATTGCATGACATCTGTCTAAATAGTGTTATTTTTGTGTGTGTGTGTGTGTCTAGTTTCTGCCTACTAACCGCGTGACAACTGACGTAGGGGCGCATTTCCTCATTGTGTCAGAAGTGGTTCGGCATACACGGCAATATATTATTACACGTCCACCGGACCCGTGGTGACTCCGTCCTCGTGGACCACGCGCTTGGCGTAGAAGTAGGTCAACGCCGCACGTTCCTGGATGTACGTCAGCACGGACGAGTGATTCACCCGGAACCCGCGGTTCTTTCCGCTTCCGCTCCGACGATTGGTCAGCACGTTCAGGAACGCCTGCTTGTTGATGGTGTTGAGTCGATTGTTCAGTCCCTTGGTGCTGTATTTATCGACGGAACCCGAACAATACTAGGTCTTGCTGCACAGACCCAGGAAACAGTCGCCGGACCATTCGACCTTGAAGAGTCCCGGTGTTCTCTTGTCGTACGCCCTGCGCGCCTTGCAACACGTCTCGGTGTCGCCCTACGGACGTCCGGCCAGTCGACAGCGCACGTACACGCTCTGATGTTCGGCGCTTCATTCGGACGGTAGCCATTCGGAGCGGTGACGAAAGTAGTGTTCGCGCAGTGTCAGGGTCACGAGGTCGTCGACGGACTCTCCGGCCAGAGCTAAATAGGTGCTGGCCATATTGGTTTCGCAGTACTCGAAGAGCCGACGTTCCACGTACCTGACCATGAAATCGTAGTAGAACTCCAACATGAGCAGTTTGGCCCACTGCAACACGAAGAATCCCACGTGCGTGGGCAGGGTGTATTTGACGGTGCGCTTGTGCATTTTGATCTCGTACGCATCGTCGGTGACGACGGCGAGTTGTCGGAAGCGACGATCGTTGATAGAAATCGACGCCCTCGTCTCCGTGCAGTAGGTGACTTCGCGGTGCTTATCGACGTTGGTGATACATTTCCCATAGGAAGAATTCCCCATAAGTTTGTTGGTGTCCGCGATCATGGCCTTGTCGGGGTGGACGTCTCCTTCGCGACGTGCAGTGGACACCGCCTCGCTGAATCGTCGAAAGAAGGCGACCGGTGTGTACTCGATGACCTGGTAGACGTGCGTCACCTCGAGTCCGTGCTCAAGGTACCATCGCAAGAGAGGTGTGCCGAGCAATATCTTATCCCCACGATAACTCCCGACGAGCATGCGACGCGGGGTTGCCATGATGTCGTGTTCTTCGGAGTATCGACGCATGAACAGTCCGAGGTCATCGCGGGTCAGGTGAATGTTCTTGAAGATGGGCTGCATCTCGGCAAAGTGTGCGCGCAGTCCCTCCGGTACATGTGTATCACACTAATCATACCGAACACGCTACCGTTGCGTACGCCTGTCAGTATCTGTTGTGACGTAATTTTCTAGCGCACCTGTCGACGACGCCGGCGAATGGTCACGTCCAGAAACTGTTTCACGCACGGATCGCGTCTCGCGACCTTCAACTCGCATTCCCACAACTCGACGACCCTCACAAAGTGACGAGGGTAGGCAGTGTTCTTTCGCGTTTCGGCGAGCAGTTCCGTGATGGGTTTCCCGTTGACCTCGTTGACCTCACGACCGGTGCACGGACAGCCGTGGTAGAAGCATCCGTGAAACTGATAGGCCGTCTTCGTTTCGCTTCACCACCCGTCCACCAGCAGTTTACCGATGCGCTTCTCTCGTCCGTTGGACTGGTGACGTATGGCGCGTCCCGTGCTTTCGGACTCCCACGTCAGCCATTCGGCGGCCATCTGACCTGTGGGCTGTGCCGCTTCGGGTCGGAACTCCTTCTCTTTCCGTCGTCGCGTGTACCATCCCGTCGGCATCTCTTGCGATAACGACCAGAGGTAGAGGGTATTTGCATCGTAGCCAAAAATGGACTGACACGTTCGAGCCGCATCACCGTAGTCGTTCCGACGTATCTTCGTGACCCCCTTCTCGTGATGTCTGGTGAAGATGAGTGACGGCCCTCCGACGATGTTCTCACTGACGAGCTGATGGACGTCTTTGTTCGTCTCGTTGAAGAGTGTAAAGAAGGTCTTCTCCGGCACGTAGTTGAACAGGTCAGGTTTAAACCAGGTATACTGATCCCTTGTTTGAACATATCGAGACCGCGTTGCCGGTAGAAGTCAAACTGTTTGGCGATGGCGTCCAAGAACGGCACGACGTCCCTGTTGTTGTACCAGACGAGAAAGTCCCGCAACGTCTCCATTTCGTTGTCTCGCCACGCCTCCCGACATCGTGTGTAGTCGTCGTCGGATATACCTTCCTTCTTCAGTCGACAGAAGAAGGCCTCTTTGGAAGGTAGAGCGGTGACGTCGAGTCTCTCCAATCTGGCCATGCATTCGTACGGAAAGTGAACTTTCGTGACCTCGCAACCGTACGCTTTCAGGTACTTGTCGTACGAGAATCCCGGGGCGATATAATGAGTCATGTCGAGGAATTTCAGGTCGTCCGTCGATATACACAAACGTGTTGCCACGTTTGATCACGTGAAACGCTGCGCCATCCTCCACCTCCTCTTCCTCTTCGTCCTCTGTTTCTTTCTTTGTGGACATGAAGTAGGGTACCAGGAACTGTTTGACGACGTTCATATCGTACCTGCCCGAGTTGAATCCGATGACGGGCAACTGATCAAGCCAACCGTACAATTGACCCATGAGTGTTTTGTAGGGATTGGTCGGTTGTCGCCGTGACTCTTTGTCTCCCTCCGTGGCGTGTGCCTCCTGTTCGTCCCATGTCACGATATCCTCCGCGAGTTGTTGGAGCACGCTCTCGTATTCGTCTACGATGGCTTCGTAGGCAGCGTAGCTCATAGACTGAAGGATGGACATCATGTGGGATACCAACTTTTTGCTTTCGCCGTCCGTGATGAGACATTGCACTTGTTCGAATCCGGGTACGTTACTCGCCAGGGACACACTCAACGGTACGTGACGAGCCACCCAGTGGACCTTGGTGTTGTCCGATGGCAGCTGTGACGTATCGAACCAGGACTCAAAGTCGAAGGTGGCTCGATAGGGATAGTAGCGCAATTACTCGGGAACATGAATGTTTTCGTCATCCAACCGCTGAAAGATGGTCGGCGACGGACGGTAGACGCCACCGGGATAGATCTTTCGCACGCCTCCCGTGCACGTGCGCTCGTGTCTCTCTAGTGCCCAAGCACCTTTCCACAACGAGTCGCCACACTTCCTACATCGATAAGAGTAACAGTACATGGTCACTTCTTGTATGTAGGAAAAGGTGTCTCATGAAGATTGACGTACAACGTTTCGGGATAGTGACACAACGAACGGCGTACGAGTTCGGCAGTCGCCTTTCCACCTTCTTCTTCTTCCGGTTCGACTAATGTGTAGACGCACACGTTGGTCTCAAAGGTGGTCTCGACGCGATAGAGATCGTCCATCGTCACCCTGTCAAAGTCTTTCATAGACACTCCGTCTCGGTCGTACTTCACGTAGAGTACCCTCACGGTGGGGTCCAGGTGGTGTCGTTCACACCCACGATGCAGAGCCAGGCACCGGAAGAGACACAGATTGTCGGTGTACTTCTTGTTATGATTGGGGTACCTATACAATCCGATGACGGTTTTGTTCCGTTTGATGTACTTCGGAAGTGTGATATCTACACATCCTATCGGATGGTCTACTATATGACTGACGAAAGTGACATTCGTGCCCACCTCGCATACCCATTGGCTGTCTGGACGTTAATTGATGACCCAGTGCAACATGTCTGTTTCTCGGATACGCTCCAGAAAGGCATAAAAGCCTGCAGTGTTGGTGATAAGACACGGTTCATCAAGGTAACGACCGCAACAGTTACAGGACGAATGGTAGTATCTGTATCGGTTAGTGTTCTTGTTCCTCAACAGGAACCCGTAACTAAGGTTAATCTTAAACGCGTGCGTACGTTCGCGGAACATGATTTTCAGTGACGGTTCTAGAACAGACGTGTCCAGCGTCGCCACTCTGTAATTGTACCTGGATTGCACGGGACCTCTGGTCACGTGGGTTCGGATGGTCGACCAGTGATCTCGGACGACGTCTCGGAGTTCCCTCGATAGAGTGTCGGCGAAGGGCAGTCGGGGTGGCGGCTGTATTGGGTCGTTGTCATCGTCGCGTGGCCGCTCTTCGCGTCTCGCTCTCTTGGGCGGTGGGTCGGTGACCTCTACACGTCTGCTACATACCGTCTTGATATGCCGTAACAGGCTGTCACGTATCGTGAACTCACGTGCACAGGTCTCACAGCAGTGTGTATCGCTTTTCTGTGACCTGCCGCCGCATGACGTCCTCGTGTGATGTACCAGGTCCCGTCGTTTCGAGAAGTCTTCCGCATGTCGGGCAGCGGTCTTTAGTGCTTCTCGGTGTTTCGTCAGATGGCGCCACTCGCGACGGTGGTTTGCTGTAGGCATAGTCGTCAACGTGTGGGGACTGGATCGACGGTGATGAATGAGTCAGGACTATGTGACGTTGTAAGTCATCCTATGTATCGTATCCACAGTGGCGGCATGAGTGTTGCTTAATCGTGCTGTGTGTGTGTGTGTGTAAAGGTAGATAGATATCAGCGTGTGACCAGAAGGGGCGTAGCTACGTATACACCTATACCTTGTATATAATTGTGTGATAGACCGCAAAGTTGCTCGTCAATGTGAAAGAACAACAGACACCGGAATCCGGAATTACATGCACCTTTATTATACTAGCAATTACAATCAAATCGATCAATACTACGTCATTAATGTTGAATATATGCGACTAATCTACTGTTATACGTGTGACATATAGAGGCGCCTATAACCCCAACTGACGTAGGGGCGCATTTCCTCTTTTATGTAACTGCCTACCTATGTTGTATCAACATACTACTGCAGATGGCTACGGAGTGTCTCGCGTACAGAGTCTTTTATAGTATATGATGCTTTGATCGCCAGTACGACAAAGGCTAACCGTTCTATCTCTCTCGATGTTCCGTACCCCTTCGAACGGTGTTGAATATCCCCAAGGAACTGCGGTATAAGTTTTCGACCAGATCATATGACCGTCGGGGCCTAGGTCGAGCGTCGACGTGTCGTTTCGGAGGGCTGCGTACTCCGACGCCGAGATGGTGACGTCATCGTCGTCGTCATATGTCATCTGGAGCGGTATGTCAGATGATGCCGGTGGTGTCGTGACATCGTCACACGTCATGTCCAGTGGTGGTGATGACGTATGACGCTGCTGCTGTTCGTGCAGGTGCATCAGCAGAGCGCGACGTAACGGCACGTCAACACGCGATCGACGCGGTACCTTTTTCATTGGTGCCCCCGTCACCTCCTTGTAGGCGTCCCGTATACGGCCTAGTCCACTGCCACTAGCGGCAGCACCCTGTCAAACACAATATCACATGGTGAGTACACAGGTATCATCATAATCATCAGTGTCTTCCAGCAGCGTTATATCACGCGACCGCAGGATGGCTTGTATACGTGCTATGATGTTTCGGGTCCATTCAGGCGCATCCACTGTATACCGGTAATGCCTCACTGACAACTTCAAAGTGTCGTATATAATACGGTCCACCTTGTACATTGCATTGTCTTCATACTCGAACGTGCGATGCAGTTCGTTGGCTACGAAACGAACACTGGCATCGACTGCGGTTGTAGGAAAGATGTCCCAATCCCTCCTCTCCTCCGTGAGGCGTTCTTGTTGCATCACCGTCGACGACGACGGCACGGCCCCGTCCTCCAGTTCGTTCAGCAGTGCTATACATCGCCTACGCAGACTCTCTTTCACTCGTGGTATAGTATCACCGGTCCACTCCGGTGCATACGAAGCACACGTAAGTTCAAACACTGCCACACGCACACTGTTAAGAATCTTTAAATATTCACACTGTACAGTGCCTCGTGAACGCCCATATACTGGCGCCGCAGTCCGTTGGACGCGTAACGCACACAGGCGTCTGTTACAGTACCGATAAATAGTTGCTCGTCTAACATTTTCTCTGTGCGCTGTTCAATGGCGTTGACCTTCGCTACAGATTCCCGTAAATCACTACGGTCTTCCTTATCATCATCATCATCATCATCACTAGACCGCGTACATGACCCACACAAAAGAACACTTGCCTCGTCGGCGTCGGTGATGTCCGAGTAGCTCAGACGGCGTTTGACTGATTTGCACCGTTCCACCGATGGTGCCGACTGCACCGTCGCGTCCTGCTTTTCTTGTAACTAGGCGGACACGCGTTCCAACGGCGACTACAACACGACATAGGGAATTACGACTACAATTCCGGTGACAATACAGTAGCGCCAGACGGCAACACCAGGCACTACCTCCTTCACTATCCGCCAGGTGGCTGCACTAGACCGACCGACAGGACTTACGGTTGAATAATTTCCAGTGCCGTCACGGCGTAGTTCACGTACCCTGATTTTGTTGACTTCCTAATGGTCACCCTGGCCTGTTTGTCGCGTAGGATACACAATACCAGGTAGCGTTCTTCTTCCGTTTTCAGTGCCATGTAGTCGGTCGCTGACAGTCCCCCTAAGAACCGCTAGACTACATGGTCAAACCCAGTGACACACAACTCGGTGCCTTTGCGATCGGTTAACAGGATGCCCATAGCATATTTGTATACAGGACTCCCCTTCTGTCGCCCATGGACCGGACATGCACTGACGCTATGGTGTCCTTTCACTTCGACGAGAACTTTGCGGTTACAGAGACGATACGCTGCATAACATACGTATTTAGCAGACAGAGCGCATGTTACGACTGTTAGTGGTCGATAAAAGACATACGTGCCATTACTCACAGTTACGATTCCTGTCAGATCGATTTCCTCGGGACTCGACTTGTAGTTGGCGGCCGCCATCTTGTCACTCGTTCAGGCGTCGGTGTGAGTGAAGGTCTTCGAACGGCAGAGAACCGGAGAGAGAGTGATATTTCCTAGTTGTTTTAGGCTAGGTTTATATACGTAAACGGTCTCTCCAGGCATCGTCCACGTGACACCCTACACAATGACATCATGCGCTCTTGGTCCCTGTGCGTTCGCGACAAGATTCCCCAGGCGCGTGACTTATCTCTCTCGTACTCTGTCACTGTGCGTCTGTCTGTTTTTTTTTAATGGGCGTAAAAGCCATACAGAGCACTGTCTAGTGAAGTCTCTCACCTGCATGACAATACCGCCAAGTATATTCTTACCTACTTTGTTACGCCGAGAACTTTTGCCCCAATATCCTTCTGCACTGGGCACGTTTTCAATAAGGCGTGCATCACCTGTAGCAAGCAAGCGTTGACGTAGTTTAGAAGCACAAAACTTAGCAGCTACTATCGTGTACGGATCGTCTTTGTGCTAGCCATGTAGCCGTAGTCTGTGTTCCGATAAGGCGCATTCCACATGCATTGTTGTCTTGATTGCCAGCTGGTTGCTATGTCATATGACTGATGTGGGTTTGTACTTTAAAACTTTCCATACAGCAAAACTTTCCATACAGTGTGTCTGCATATCATAAAACTTTCCTCATTGCCAGCTGGTTCCTATGTCATATGACTGATATGGGTTTGTACTTTAAAACTTTCCATACAGCAAAACTTTCCATACAGTGTATCTGCATATCATAAAACTTTCCTCATTACCAGCTGGTTCCTATGTCATATGACTGATATGGGTTTGTACTTTAAAACTTTCCATACAGCAAAACTTTCCATACAGTGTGTCTGCGTATCATAAAATTTTCCTCATTGCCAGCTCGTTCCTATGTCATATGACTGATATGGGTTTGTACTTTACAACTTTCCATACATCAAAACTTTCCATACAGTGTGTCTGCATATCATTTATACTATATATATCTCTCGTTTGTTACATTCAAATCATTCCATTTACATCTACAACTATGTCGGCAATACCTTGGGACGAACTTCGTGTGCAATGGTGCCTTCGTGATGCTTGCGGTGCGCAAATGTAAGTACTTTCATTACAGTATATAGATATATATTTCTCTCTTTGCTTTGATTCATTCGATTTATACGACTACCTAGGAACTTACTTCATATGGATCATTAGCCTTCCTTACGCTTATTTATACTCACTTCATTCGTTATGTGTAACAGTTGTCTATATTTACTTTTCAGGTATGACGCTGATGATGATGCCAGTATCACCCGTGACTCCGACACCAATGTCTCAGAATGCACGTAAGTGTTCTACGATTATATACCTACTTTGACTAATACTAATATTACTAATTTATGACCTACTTACCACGATTCTCATTCTCCACAATGTCATATACATGTTGTGTCACAGTCCTTCCTTATCTATGCGTATGTTGACCTAGCCTGCCCTTTTCTCGTGTCTGCTACCTACGCGGTGTCTGGTTACATCGCTACCGTATTCTGGCAGCAGCAGACGACTAGTGTCATACTCCATTCTTATCTCTGTCCGTCTGTTGACCTAGCCTGCCCTTTTCTCGTGTCGGCTACCTACGCGGTGTCTGGTTACATCGCTACCGTATTCTGGCAGCAGCAGACGACTAGTGTCATACTCCATTCTTATCTCTGTCCGTCTGTTGACCTAGCCTGCCCTTTTCTCGTGTCGGCTACCTACGCGGTGTCTGGTTACATCGCTACCGTATTCTGGCAGCAGCAGACGACTAGTGTCATACTCCATTCTTATCTCTGTCCGTCTGTTGACCTAGCCTGCCCTTTTCTCGTGTCGGCTACCTACGCGGTGTCTGGTTACATCGCTATCGTATTCTGGCAGCAGCAGACGACTAGTGTCATACTCCATTCTTATCTCTGTCCGTCTGTTGACCTAGCCTGCCCTTTTCTCGTGTCGGCTACCTACGCGGTGTCTGGTTACATCGCTACCGTATTCTGGCAGCAGCAGACGACTAGTGTCATACTCCATTCTTATCTCTGTCCGTCTGTTGACCTAGCCTGCCCTTTTCTCGTGTCGGCTACCTACGCGGTGTCTGGTTACATCGCTATCGTATTCTGGCAGCAGCAGACGACTAGTGTCATACTCCATTCTTATCTCTGTCCGTCTGTTGACCTAGCCTGCCCTTTTCTCGTGTCGGCTACCTACGCGGTGTCTGGTTACATCGCTACCGTATTCTGGCAGCAGCAGACGACCAGTGTCATACTCCATTCTTATCTCTGTCCGTCTGTTGACCTAGCCTGCCCTTTTCTCGTGTCGGCTACCTACGCGGTGTCTGGTTACATCGCTGGCCTATTCCCACCGGCTGTACCTCGAATGTTTTGATATATGCTCCAGAGACGAACGCATTGAACACGAAATATTCTTCGGCTATGTCATGCGGGAACTGCTGACTACACGACTGTGCATCGAACCACCTAGTCCGTGGTATGCCCCGACTCCCCCACCACCAATTGACACAGGAGATAGGGAGAATTGGGTGTCGGCTACGCTGGATGAGGATGATGGTTTCGTTGATTTTATCGAATAAATATTATTCAAATTTGGACATATGTTGTTTTGTTGGTTATTACCTTAGGAATCATTCTTTCATACATACATACATACATATATACATACATACAATTTCATTTACAACACATATTTTAAAGTTTCATATATCCTCTTTCGCTTATTCCTCGTTATACACGATAACACATAGCACGAATTATAAACATTATCAACACATCTTTCAGTACCCTTCATTATCTCTAATGACCCTCCTCCCAACACCTTTTATGCTCGTTATACACGATAAAATGTAGGAAGACTTATTCTTATATACATACTTACATATAAATCACTTTATCAATTCATCATATATATATATATACACGGTGGAAGTTCAAAGGGTGCTCACTCCACTCTCTTCCGTCAGGGGGTGCACTACATCCGGTCACGTGACTACTCACGCATACATACACACACAAATACATACCTGAGACAGCCGCCATCTTAGATTTGGACCATGGAGGCGGATTTTCGCCGCAGGATGATTTTATTTTTAAGCAGATTCAAGCTAGCTGCTAGCACCCACACAATCAGCAGATAATCTGTTCCATATATGTATACATGTAATTATTCACACTGAAGCACAACAATACATAATATATATATATATATATTGTTGTGCTTCCGTGTATATATATATATATATATATATTATAGTATGGACGTGTTCCGTGTGAATTGGCTATGTATGTTTCTATTATCCACTATCTGCGTGTATTGTTATATGTGTGTATTATGTTATGCTAAGTAGGTGTTCAATCATTAAAATCGAGAAGTGTTTAAATATTAGTTCAGCGTGAGAGTTGTATTTGCTTAAAGATATTGTTCTTACACCTTTCGTTTGCAGTTTGTTTATTTAATTACCTTTGTGTCCCCAGAAAACCATGGTCATTCTTAACAAATATGTTTTTTTTTAAAGATATTACTAAGTGGTTAGACGAGGAATCACCAGTAGATATCATCGATTTAAATTTTCAGAAAGCTTTCAACAAAGTGCCACATCTACGATTATTGATTAAACTAAAGGCCAATGGCATAGGAAATGATATAATTAAGTGGATATATATATATATAAATATGTATACATATATATCATCAGCCATTTTTCTATATTTTATACATTTCTGAATATACATACATATATATATATATACATATATATATATATATGTATATATATATATATATATATACAAGCCGCAACACAAATTTGCAAAATGTCTATCAAACAATCTATCGCCCACGATCAATAATACCTCAGACATTCCTAAGGATAACCCCTCACACACATGATGTGTACATTATGTAAACAAATATCATACAATAATTGGTGTGGTGTGCTAACACAGGTCTGTGTGGTGCGTCTAGTGCTGTAGTGTAGCGAGTAGGCTGTAGTCCGTGCGCTTCATGCTACTCGCTTTCAGCTCCAGCCGCCAGCTAACTCCCTTATATGGGTGTGAAAAGGGAGCCGGGTATGTGAGTCTCCCCTGCTGGTACATAGCCTCTCATAGACAAGACCCTGACTTAACCCCCATCAGGTACATCATGGATACTGCGCTCCTTGCGGCCCCACGCTAATCCGTTAGGGATCGGGGAGCAGACTGGAGCCCCTTATAGGTCAGTGTGCAGTGCCCACCTGTGTGTGGACATGTCCTGATGCTGCACTGATCCAATTTCCAGTCATAGGCAAATAGTAAGGGCGAACGATGTCAAGCAATCCATCTAAGAGAAGGCAAACTCCAAAATCAAACCGATGTAATAGAACTGGGGCACTCAACATGTATTACATGTAGTGGTGTTAAACATGACCCCCCAGGGCGGATGGAATTCCAAGTAATTCAACGGCCATCATGTTCAACAAACCGAGTGTTCAGCCGTACAGGAAAACTGGACAACCTCAAATGCCAACGGTCATAGAGCGGGGGAGAGTCGTGAGGTGGGGAGGGGTACCAAGCTGGAGGAAATGCCTACCGAAGGCGGAAGAGCTATTTTAAAATCCAACGGTATCCACTACTTTGGGATGTCCTAGCGAATGCCCACCGTATACAGCTATGATCCTCTAGGACCAATCACACCCACATGATGCGAGTACAAAAACAGAAACGGCTTGCTACACATTGAACAGCGGTGTGGCATACGGGATGCTAAGAATTTCCCGGTCAAAGATATGCTGTCAACATCCATGGAAGACATTCAGAAAATAAAGGAAAAGAAGATGTCCATCGCGACATGGAACATAAGGACACTACACCATGCAAGAAGAACATCTCGAGCTGCTCCTAGACGAAATGAAGAAATTCAATATCGACATAGTAGGCATATCGGAAACGCACTGGTGTAGTGACGTAGAGACAGTATTCCAACAAAATGGATAGCAATTATTCACTCTAGAAGAGATGATGATATGTACAGACAAGGTGTGGCACTAATCCTCTCGTCTGAGTATGCGAGCGGCCTGTTGTCCTACGATGCCGTTAAAGTCAGGGTCAAAATCAGAAACTGGTATCCGAAACAGTATCCAGGTATATGCACCAGACTGTTCTTATCCCAATAAACAATAGCAATACGTCCTGGACCTACTGCAGTTGAAGATCAGTGCCATCCAAAAGGGTGAAGAACTACAAGTACAAGGGAATTTAAATGAAAAAGTAGGTGGTGACCAACATCATTTCTGTCGAAAACTATTGGAGAATTTGGACTCGGTCATGCCAGTAACAGTTTTGTGCAGTAAATGACCTGGCCATTGCCAACACAGTATTTCAACTTTACAATACCAGAAGAGCCACACGAACTTTAAACCAAATAGACTTTAAACCAAATAGACTATGCTATCTTTCTCTCCCACGTAAAGCTTCGTATCGCTTGCCCGGAGACTCCGACCTCCCAACAAGCGAGGCGTATACTTTATGAATGGCATATAGAAATAAAATATCGAGAAAAATGTAGGGGTAGTGTTTTGAACTTAACAGTACTACAGTGGTGTTTTGGAGGTATTCTCAAACCACTAAGGTAGTGTTTTAAAAGTACGCTCAAAACAATATTTTTTTTCGAAGGGTAGTGTTTTCAATTTACTACACCGGGCTCTGGCCGAATTCCTTGGTGCGTGCATGGCCCTAACGTGTAAATCACCGCTATGCCGTGTAAATGCGAACATCTAGGTCCGTGTTTACACACGTTATTTTCGTTTTGAAATTTGCGAACGAAAGAGGAAAAAGGCAAACGATGTTCGTTTTCATATTTGAAGTACGAAAAACGAATACAATCTACTATATGTAGTATTTCTAATACATATTAGCAACATAAAATAACGATAAACAAACCGTTTTTCGTTTTCACTGCACCAGAACGGAAAACAAAATGCGAATGCACCCTACGCCACTCGTTTATGCACTTAGGAAGCATCGGCTGCCTTACCGCTTCGGCTAGGCGACACAACTTGGTGGCTTCGGCGGGACAATTCGGTGCAGATCATATCCCCCATTACCCGGCAGAAGTCTGTTAGCGACATTACAAGTTTGACCAGATATCGAGAGAAAAGGCGTCGACTAATGCGTCGTGTGACTTACTACATACCTATGGGTCCGACGGGCGAAATGGACTGGCTTGATCGTCATAATTCAGGATACGGTACCACCAAGAACCGAATGGAAATTGTCAGTTCGAGGAAATAGCCGATCAGCTCGGCCACGTGGGGATTTTGAGATTTGGACACACTTTACGTGCATAGATCGTTAGGGACATTCAACAGTACCCACACCACAGGGTTGGTTCATCGCTAACTTGGATAATCAGGATTTAATGTCTGTCTTCAAACAATGGCCCAAGACGGTACCTATGGAGTCCATGTTACCCTTCAGAGATGCAATATGATTTTATATGCACTGTTTATAGTTTTGTCGTCTTTGGGACCTGCTGCTACTTCGATTATTTCCACGACTGGCACATTCCTACACTGTATCTCGTCCACCTTGGAGAAGGATGAGGTGAACATTATGCTTTCAGGGCTCAGACGAGGGCGTGGCGAGAGTCAACTCCATATTTGACAGAGCGGGTAGTGAGGACCGTACAAGATAATGAGCATGATGGCATTGGAAGAGCGTTGATTGACAGAGGGGACGGCCGTAAGGAAGATGCAATAGTTTTAGCTGACAGTGATGACGAGGGCAGTGGAGGAGGGTTAGTAGACAGTGATGACGAGGACAGAGGAGGAGGGTTAGTAGACAGCGATGACGAGGACGGAGGAGGAGGGTTGGTAGACAGTGACGACGAGGGTAGATGAGGGTGGTTAGCTGGCAGTGATGACGAGTACAGAAGAGGGGGGTTAGTAGACAGTGATGACAAGGACAGAAGAGGGGGGTTAGTAGACAGTGATGACGAAGGTAGAGGAGGAGGGTTAGTAGACAGTGAGGACGAGGGCAGAGGAGGAGGGTTGGTAGACAGTGGGAAAGAACATATTGAAGATAGATCAGTTGACAATAAATCAAAGATCGACGATTTACCGGACTTAGCGAAACAGTACACAGAGATGATGATGATTCCCGAACGAAATATTTTCACATGTCGTACACATGACAGTCGCATCCGATTTTACAATGTTAGGCACCATAAATCGTGTGTCTATCTTTCAGGCAATTAGCAGCTCTTCATCTGACAAACCGGTTTTTCTCGACCACGCGATTACATATTGTGTCTACTTTATCAGAAGCTTTGAACTTTGATTCTGATTGTGACAATATTGTGAGCGTCAGAAGACTGATGCGGGAGGCCCGTCCAGGAAGTGGCTTAGCTTGTCGGGTACGAGAGTTGTTGTCAGGAAATTCCCAATGGTACAACGCCTGGCTCACTCTGGCAGTCGAGTCTTTCGATTGGTGTAGGGTAACTGATATTTTTAGCGACGCTGGTGATCAGATCTGGCCAAGGTGATGATGCGTTTTAGGAACAATCAGTTCGTTTTTTCTCAGAGAGAGCATAGATAATGGTTGCTATTATTGTGACCATTTCCAATATTGGATATTTCAACTACATGTGCCTATCATTTTTAGAGCAATACCTTTTTATTATAATGTGCTCTATCTATACACGTAGTTTATGTTCGTTAAATTCATGATGACGTCGTTTTTTGTTTTGTGTGATTTGACGCACGACTTGTGCAATAGTAATCTCGTCAGACATGAATATGCCAATAATAACAGCATTATTATTATTATTACTTAGTTTTTATACTTAATTTTGTGATGCGCATATCGTTAATCTATCTGCGAATAATGACGATAATATAATTTGAGTCGTTCGTGTAATTGTGTGATCTCCGGTTTATCTTTATTTTATCTGCGAATATGATGGCAATGCAAGTTTACTCTCTTGACCCAATTATGTGATCTGCATTTGTAATGTCCGTAATTCTGGCAATTAGGCGTATAATTTGGCGATGTCAGAACATACCTAGGAGTAGTATAGATATCAACAGTTC
Source organism: Paraescarpia echinospica (assembly GCA_020002185.1). Taxonomy (NCBI): domain Eukaryota; kingdom Metazoa; phylum Annelida; class Polychaeta; order Sabellida; family Siboglinidae; genus Paraescarpia; species Paraescarpia echinospica. The sequence goes on from CM034543.1 coordinate 3,648,426, forward strand.
ACACTGAAACTTGAAAGAATACTACGAAATAAAATGCATTGTTTCTATCTGAGTGGAAATTGTTGCTCTTTAATTTATCATAATTACGCTCAAGATCATTGCTAAGATACATTAGGCTTATCATGGTAGGTCTGCAATGAGTCAGAGAGTTGGTGGAACTGCTAGACAAGTCAGTTTGCAATTTGTGTCACAACGTGTTTAGTTCAGGTATTGTGACTATTTATGCGTCAATGTGAATGACGATTGCGCATGTTCTGGTTATAAAGTCATCTGCAGAATTGTGAAATGGACGAAATGGACGAAATGGACGAAACGGACGAAACGGACGAAATGGACTAACTCAACGAAATCAATGAAATCCACGAAATCGACTAAGTCCACATGAAATTTCTATATTATTACATTATCGGTCGAAATTATTACATTATCGGGCAGGAGCACGTTATTACATTATCAGTCAAAATCATTACAGTATCGGGCAGGAGGTTTATTACAATATTGGTTGATTTTATTACAGTATCTGGCACGTATTACATTATCAGTCGATAATTACTGTATCGGTTGTAACAAAGTCTCGTAAACTCCTCATGGCTGCAAAGGATAGTGACGGAAACCTGAAAACGGCTCCAGCTGAGGTCTTAAAATGTTGGGAAATCTACTTCCAAAAACATCTTACTACAAACTGGTCAAGAACAGAGAAAACAATTGACAATATTTCAGATAATATGCCTGGACCTATTTGGATCTCCATTCTCTTTGGAAGAGAATGGAGAAAAAAGTTGTTGGAGAGATGAAATCAAGGAAAGCGCTTGGTGCAGATCGCATAACCTCCGAAGTCCTGAAAGCAGGTTGAAAAAAACTGGCCGAGATGCTGCGCGAAATATGCAATGCAGCGTGGCATCAAGAACAATTACCAACATATTGGTGCAGGAGTATCATCAACCCTGTCCACAAGAGAGGATGCAAGTTAACACCATCAAACTACAGAGCAGTTAGCTTAATCGATATTCCTAGTAAAGTGTTTTGTAAGATGATACTCACAAGAACAGAAGACACCATTGATGGACACCTGGCAAAACAGCTATTTGGATTCAGGAGAAACAAGGGAACAATAGATGCTATCTTCATAGTGCGCCAGATCATAGAAAGGGCAAATGAACACCAGATCACATTACATTTCCATTCTGTGGACTTCAAGGCCGCATTTGACACCATTTGGAGGGATGCATTATGGAAGATAATGAGATATATTGGGGTGAGCCCCAAAATGACATCACTGATTGAGGCCATGCACGAGAATGTCGAATGTGCTGTTACCATCAATGGTCAGTTGACAGATTGGTTCAAAGTTGAAATAGGAGTGAGGCTGGGCTATCTGGTTTTACCTATTCTGTTCAGTTCCTCGAGTTTGTTATGGCTGACCTAAGGAGCCTACCTAATGAGTTCAAACTAAATACAGACCTCAGTTTTGACATTACGTATGTTGACGACACAACACCAATAATTACCATATTCGAGAAACTACAACTTGCAACCGAAGAGCTTCAAGCAGCCTGTAACAAATGGGGTTTGAAAATAAACATCTCAAAAAGCAAAATAATCACCTCACCAGACAAGCATATCATCCTGGGAAATGAAGTACACTGTGAGAGTACTGCTTCCTAGGCAGCATAGTACCTCATACAGAGAGGGACGTGATAGGTGAATAGCCTTTGTATCAGCAGCTTTTGGTAGATTCAGAAACAAAATATTTTCAAACAGAGGCATCTCAATAAGAATGAAAGCCAGACTATTTGGGGCCCTTATACTGCCTATAGCAATCTATGGTGCAGAAACCTGGACACTACGATCGCAAGAGATGCAGTCTCTTGGTGTAGTTTTTAGATGCGTTACCTGTGGGCTGTCAAAGGTGTTACTAGGGCAGACAGATTACGAAATAGCCAGATTCAGCCCTGAATCCATCCCAGATGTCATCAGACATAGAAGACTCCGATGGTTTTGATAAGTCTGCCGTATACCAAACAAAAACCTAATAAAATAGCTTTCAATTAAGACTTTAAAGGACACAGAAAACGACGAAGGTCACGGAAGAGGTGGATTTACCAAGATAATCAGCAGAGCGGGGTGCTCTAGGCAGGACAAAATGGAGGGGTGTGACATCCAGGAGGAGAGCGAGGGGTCAAATGGAGGGATGTGACATCCAGGAGGAGAGCGAGGGGTCAAATTGGCTTAGGCATTTAAATCAAGTAAGTCATACCATACAAGACTATAAACATACATATAAAGCTGCAACACATGCACACATAGTCATGACTAAACAGCTACCCCACCTATACGTACTACCACGACACACATTATTGTACTCACACACCACTTTACTTACTACTTACGTGATTAAGTGAACATTAATAAAAGCACACACGCACCTAAATAGGATGAACAGTGAGCTCTAAGGTGACTCGACTGTTTGAGTGACTTTCCACATGTAATACAAGTGTAAGGCTTCACATTCGATATGAATTCTTTCATGGTCAGTGAGGTGAGAAGATGTTCTTTATGACTTTCCACATGTAACACAAGTGTAAGGCTTCACATTCGTATGAATTCTTTCATGGTCAGTAAGGTGAGAAGATGTTCTTTATGACTTTCCACATGTAACACAAGTGTAAGGCTTCACATTCGTATGAATTCTTTCATGGTCAGTAAGGTGAGAAGATGTTCTTTATGACTTTCCACATATAACACAAGTGTAAGGCTTCACATTCGTATGAATTCTTTCATGGTCAGTAAGGTGAGAAGATGTTCTTTATGACTTTCCACATGTAACACAAGTGTAAGGCTTCACATTCGTATGAATTCTTTCATGGTCAGTGAGGTGAGAAGATGTTCTTTATGACTTTCCACATGTAACACAAGTGTAAGGCTTCACATTCGTATGAATTCTTTCATGGTCAGTAAGGTGAGCAGATGTTCTTTATGACTTTCCACATGTAACACAAGTGTAAGACTTCACATTCGTATGAATTCTTTCATGGTCAGTAAGGTGAGAAGATGTTCTTTATGACTTTCCACTTGTAACACAAGTGTAAGGCTTCACATTCGTATGAATTCTTTCATGGTCAGTAAGGTGAGAAGATGTTCTTTATGACTTTCCACATGTAACACAAGTGTAAGGCTTCACATTCGTATGAATTTTTTCATGGTCAGTAAGGTGAGAAGATGTTCTTTATGACTTTCCACATGTAACACAAGTGTAAGGCTTCACATTCGTATGAATTCTGTCATGGTCAGTAAGGTGAGAAGATGTTCTTTATGACTTTCCACATGTAACACAAGTGTAAGGCTTCACATTCGTATGAATTCTTTCATGGTCAGTAAGGTGAGAAGATGTTCTTTATGACTTTCCACATGTAACACAAGTGTAAGGCTTCACATTCGTATGAATTCTTTAATCGTCAGTAAGGTGAGAAGATGTTCTTTATGACTTTCCACATGTAACACAAGTGTAACGCTTCACATTCGTATGAATTCTTTCATGGTCAGTAAGGTGAGCAGATGTTCTTTATGACTTTCCACATGTAACACAAGTGTAAGGCTTCACATTCGTATGAATTCGTTCATGGTCAGTAAGGTGAGAAGATGTTCTTTATAACTTTCCACATGTAACACAAGTGTAAGGCTTCACATTCGTATGAATTCTTTCATGGTCAGTAAGGTGAGAAGATGTTCTTTATGACTTTCCACATGTAACACAAGTGTAAGTCTTCACATTCGTATGAATTCTTTCATGGTCAGTAAGGTGAGAAGATGTTCTTTATGACTTTCCACATGTAACACAAGTGTAAGGCTTCACATTCGTATGAATTCTTTCATGGTCAGTGAGGTGAGAAGATGTTCTTTATGACTTTCCATATGTAATACAAGTGTAACGCTTCACATTCGTATGAATTCTATCATGGTCAGTAAGGTGAGAAGATGTTCTTTATGACTTTCCACATGTAACACAAGTGTAAGGCTTCACATTCGTATGAATTCTTTCATGGTCAGTGAGGTGAGAAGATGTTCTTTATGACTTTCCACATGTAACACAAGTGTAAGGCTTCACATTCGTGTGAATTCTTTCATGGTCAGTGAGGTGAGAAGATGTTCTTTATGACTTTCCACATGTAACACAAGTGTAATGCTTCACATTCGTATGAATTCTTTCGTGGTCAGTGAGGTGAGAAGATGTTCTTTATGACTTTCCACATGTAATACAAGTGTAACGCTTCACATTCGTATGAATTCTTTCATGGTCAGTAAGTTTAGGAAATGTTCTTTATGACTTTCCACATGTAACACAAGTGTAAGGCTTCACATTCGTATGAATTCTTTCATGGTCAGTAAAGTGAGAAGATGTTCTTTATGACTTTCCACATGTAACACAAGTGAAAGGCTTCACATTCGTATGAATTATTTCATGGTCAGTGAGGTGAGAAGATGTTCTTTATGACTTTCCACATGTAACACAAGTGTAAGGCTTCACATTCGTATGAATTCTTTCATGGTCAGTGAGGTGAGAAGATGTTCTTTATGACTTTCCACATGTAACACAAGTGTAAGGCTTCACATTCGTATGAATTCTTTCATGGTCAGTGAGATGAGAATATGTTCTTTATGACTTTCCACATGTAAAACAAGTGTAACGCTTCACATTCGTATGAATTCTTTCATGGTCAGTAAGGTTAGCAGATGTTCTTTATGACTTTCCACATGTAACACAAGTGTAAGGCTTCACATTCGTATGAATTCTTTCATGGTCAATAAGGTGAGAAGATGTTCTTTATGACTTTCCACATGTAACACAAGTGTAAGGCTTCACATTCGTATGAATTCTTTCATGGTCAGTGAGGTGAGAAGATGTTCTTTATGACTTTCCACATGTAATACAAGTGTAACGCTTCACATTCGTATGAATTCTTTCATGGTCAGTAAGGTGAGAAGATGTTCTTTATGACTTTCCACATGTAACACAAGTGTAAGGCTTCACATTCGTATGAATTCTTTTATGATCAGTAGGGTGAGATGTTGTTCAAAATGACTTTCCATACGTAACACAATTGTGCGACTTCACATTTGCATGAATCCTTTCACGAACATGATGGGTAGAAGGTGTTCTGAATGACTTTCCACAGGTAACACAAGTGTATGGCTTCACATTTATATGAATTCTTTCATGAATAGTAAGGTCAACTGATCGTCTGAATGAATTTCCACATGTAACACAAGTGTAAGGCTTCACATTCGTATGAATTCTTTCATGGTCAATAAGGTGAGAAGATGTTCTTTATGACTTTCCACATGTAACACAAGTGAAAGGCTTCACATTCGTATGAATTCTTTCATGGTCAGTGAGGTGAGAAGATGTTCTTTATGACTTTCCACATGTAACACAAGTGTAAAGCTTCACATTCGTATGAATTCTTTCATGGTCAGTGAGGTGAGAAGATGTTCTTTATGACTTTCCACATGTAACACAAGTGTAAGGCTTCACATTCGTATGAATTCTTTCATGGTCAGTGAGATGAGAAGATGTTATTTATGACTTTCCACATGTAATACAAGTATAACGCTTCACATTCGTATGAATTCTTTCATGGTCAGTAAGGTTAGCAGATGTTCTTTATGACTTTCCACATGTAACACAAGTGTAAGGCTTCACATTCGTATGAATTCTTTCATGGTCAATAAGGTGAGAAGATGTTCTTTATGACTTTCCACATGTAACACAAGTGTAAGGCTTCACATTCGTATGAATTCTTTCATGGTCAGTGAGGTGAGAAGATGTTCTTTATGACTTTCCACATGTAATACAAGTGTAACGCTTCACATTCGTATGAATTCTTTCATGGTCAGTAAGGTGAGAAGATGTTCTTTATGACTTTCCACATGTAACACAAGTGTAAGGCTTCACATTCGTATGAATTCTTTTATGATCAGTAGGGTGAGATGTTGTTCAAAATGACTTTCCACACGTAACACAATTGTGCGACTTCACATTTGCATGAATCATTTCACGAACATGATGGGTAGAAGGTGTTCTGAATGACTTTCCACAGGTAACACAAGTGTATGGCTTCACATTTATATGAATTCTTTCATGAATAGTAAGGTCAACTGATCGTCTGAATGAATTTCCACATGTAACACAAGTGTAAGGCTTCACATTCGTATGAATTCTTTCATGGTCAATAAGGTGAGAAGATGTTCTTTATGACTTTCCACATGTAACAAAAGTGTAAGGCTTCACATTCGTATGAATTCTTTCATGGTCAGTAAGGTGAGAAGATGTTCTTTATGACTTTCCACATGTAACACAAGTGTAAGGCTTCACATTCGTATGAATTCTTTTATGATCAGTAGGGTGAGATGTTGTTCAAAATGACTTTCCACACGTAACGCAATTGTGCGACTTCACATTTGCATGAATCCTTTCACGAACATGATGGGTAGAAGGTGTTCTGAATGACTTTCCACAGGTAGCACAAGTGTATGGCTTCACATTTATATGAATTCTTTCATGAATAGTAAGGTCAACTGATCGTCTGAATGAATTTCCACATGTAACACAAGTGTAAGGCTTCACATTCGTATGAATTCTTTCATGGTCAATAAGGTGAGAAGATGTTCTTTATGACTTTCCACATGTAACACAAGTGTAAGGCTTCACATTCGTATGAATTATTTCATGGTCAGTGAGGTGAGAAATGTTCTTTATGACTTTCCACATGTAATACAAGTGTAACGCTTCACATTCGTATGAATTCTTTCATGGTCAGTAAGGTGAGCAGATGTTCTTTATGACTGTCCACATGTAACACAAGTGTAAGACTTCACATTCGTATGAATTCGTTCATGGTCAGTAAGGTGAGAAGATGTTCTTTATGACTTTCCACATGTAACACAAGTGTAAGGCTTCACATTCGTATGAATTCTGTCATGGTCAGTCAGGTGAGAAGATGTTCTTTATGACTTTCCACATGTAACACAAGTGTAAGGCTTCACATTCGATATGAATTATTTCATGGTCAGTGAGGTGAGAAGATGTTCTTTATGACTTTCCACATGTAATACAAGTGTAACGCTTCATATTCGTATGAATTCTTTCATGGTCAGTAAGGTTAGCAGATGTTCTTTATGACTTTCCACATGTAACACAAGTGTAAGGCTTCACATTCGTATGAATTCTTTCATGGTCAGTAAGGTGAGAAGATGTTCTTTATGACTTTCCACATGTAACACAAGTGTAAGGCTTCACATTCGTATGAATTCTTTCATGGTCAGTGAGGTGAGAAGATGTTCTTTATGACTTTCCACATGTAACACAAGTGTAAGGCTTCACATTCGTGTGAATTCTTTCATGGTCAGTGAGGTGAGAAGATGTTCTTTATGACTTTCCACATGTAACACAAGTGTAACGCTTCACATTCGTATGAATTCTTTCATGGTCAGTAAGGTGAGAAGATGTTCTTTATGACTTTCCACATGTCACACAAGTGTAAGGCTTCACATTCGTATGAATTCTTTCGTGGTCAGTAAGGTGAGAAGATGTTCTTTATGACTTTCCACATGTAACACAAGTGTAAGGCTTCACATTCGTATGAATTCTTTCGTGGTCAGTGAGGTGAGAAGATGTTCTTTATGACTTTCCGCATGTAACACAAGTGTAAGGCTTCACATTCGTATGAATTCTTTCGTGGTCAGTGAGGTGAGAAGATGTTCTTTATGACTTTCCACATGTAACACAAGTGTAAGGCTTCACATTCGTATGAATTATTTCGTGGTCAGTGAGGTGAGAAGATGTTCTTTATGACTTTCCACATGTAACACAAGTGTAACGCTTCACATTCGTATGAATTCTTTCATGGTCAGTAAGGTGAGCAGATGTTCTTTATGACTTTCCACATGTAACACAAGTGTAAGACTTCACATTCGTGTGAATTCTTTCATGGTCAGTAAGGTGAGAAGATGTTCTTTATGACTTTCCACATGTAACACAAGTGTAAGGCTTCACATTCGTATGAATTCTTTCATGGTCAGTAAGGTGAGCAGATGTTCTTTATGACTTTCCACATGTAACACAAGTGTAAGGCTTCACATTCGTTTGAATTATTTCATGGTCAGTAAGGTGAGAAGATGTTCTTTATGACTTTCCACATGTAACACAAGTGTAAGGCTTCACATTCGTATGAATTATTTCATGGTCAGTAAGGTGAGCAGATGTTCTTTATGAATTTCCACATGTAACACAAGTGTAAGGCTTCACATTCGAATGAATTCTTTCATGGTCAGTAAGGTGAGAAGATGTTCTTTATGACTTTCCACATGTAACACAAGTGTAAGGCTTCACATTCGTATGAATTCTTTCGTGGTCAGTAAGGTGAGAAGATGTTCTTTATGACTTTCCACATGTAACACAAGTGTAAGGCTTCACATTCGTATGAATTCTTTCGTGGTCAGTGAGGTGAGAAGATGTTCTTTATGACTTTCCACATGTAACACAAGTGTAAGGCTTCACATTCGTATGAATTCGTTCGTGGTCAGTGAGGTGAGAAGATGTTCTTTATGACTTTCCACATGTAACACAAGTGTAAGGCTTCACATTCGTATGAATTATTTCGTGGTCAGTGAGGTGAGAAGATGTTCTTTATGACTTTCCACATGTAACACAAGTGTAACGCTTCACATTCGTATGAATTCTTTCATGGTCAGTAAGGTGAGAAGATGTTCTTTATGACTTTCCACATGTAACACAAGTGTAAGGCTTCACATTCGTATGAATTCTTTCATGGTCAGTAAGGTGAGAAGATGTTCTTTATGACTTTCCACATGTAACACAAGTGTAAGGCTTCACATTCGTATGAATTCTTTCATGGTCAGTAAGGTGAGAAGATGTTCTTTATGACTTTCCACATGTAACACAAGTGTAAGGCTTCACATTCGTACGAATTATTTCATGGTCAGTAAGGTGAGAAGATGTTCTTTATGACTTTCCACATGTAACACAAGTGTAAGGCTTCACATTCATATGAATTATTTCATGGTCAGTGAGGTGAGAAGATGTTCTTTATGACTTTCCACATGTAACACAAGTGTAAGGCTTCACATACGTATGAATGCTTTCATGGTCAGTGAGGTGAGAAGATGTTCTTTATGACTTTCCACATGTAATACAAGTGTAACGCTTCACATTCGTATGAATTCTTTCATGGTCAGTAAGGTGAGCAGATGTTGTTTATGACTTTCCACATGTAACACAAGTGTAAGACTTCACATTCGTATGAATTCTTTCATGGTCAGTAAGGTGAGAAGATGTTCTTTATAACTGTCCACATGTAACACAAGTGTAAGGCTTCACATTCGTATGAATTCTTTCATGGTCAGTAAGGTGAGAAGATGTTCTTTATGACTTTCCACATGTAACACAAGTGTAAGGCTTCACATTCGTACGAATTCTTTCATGGTCAGTAAGGTGAAAAGATGTTCTTTATGACTTTCCACATGTAACACAAGTGTAATGCTTCACATTCGTATGAATTCTTTCGTGGTCAGTGAGGTGAGAAGATGTTCTTTATGACTTTCCACATGTAATACAAGTGTAACGCTTCACATTCGTATGAATTCTTTCATGGTCAGTAAGTTTAGGAAATGTTCTTTATGACTTTCCACATGTAACACAAGTGTAAGGCTTCACATTCGTATGAATTCTTTCATGGTCAGTAAGGTGAGAAGATGTTCTTTATGACTTTCCATATCTAACACAAGTGTAAGGCTTCACATTCGTATGAATTCTTTCATGGTCAGTAAGGTGAGAAGATGTTCTTTATGACTTTCCACATGTAACACAAGTGTAAGGCTTCACATTCGTATGAATTCTTTAATCGTCAGTAAGGTGAGCAGATGTTCTTTATGACTGTCCACATGTAACACAAGTGTAAGACTTCACATTCGTATGAATTCGTTCATGGTCAGTAAGGTGAGAAGATGTTCTTTATTACTTTCCACATGTAACACAAGTGTAAGGCTTCACATTCGTATGAATTCTTTCATCGTCAGTAAGGTGAGAAGATGTTCTTTATGACTTTCCACATGTAACACAAATGTAAGGCTTCACATTCGTATGAATTCTTTCATGGTCAGTAAGGTGAGAAGATGTTCTTTATGACTTTCCACATGTAACACAAGTGTAAGGCTTCACACTCGTATGAATTCTTTCATGGTCAGTAAGGTGAGAAGATGTTCTTTATGACTTTCCACATGTAACACAAGTGTAAGGCTTCACATTCGTATGAATTCTTTCATGGTCAGTAAGGTGAGAAGATGTTCTTTATGTCTTTCCACATGTAACACAAGTGTAAGGCTTCACATTCGTATGAATTCTTTTATGGTCAGTAAGGTGAGAAGATGTTCTTTATGACTTTCCACATGTAACACAAGTGTAAGGCTTCACATTCGTATGAATTCTTTCATGGTCAGTAAGGTGAGAAGATGTTTTTTATGACTTTCCACATGTAACACAAGTGTAAGGCTTCACATTCGTATGAATTCTTTCATGGTCAGTAAGGTGAGAAGATGTTCTTTATGACTTTCCATATGTAACACAAGTGTAAGGCTTCACATTCGTATGAATTCTTTCATGGTCAGTAAGGTGAGAAGATGTTCTTTATGACTTTCCACATGTAACACAAGTGTAAGGCTTCACATTCGTATGAATTCTTTAATCGTCAGTAAAGTGAGAAGATGTTCTTTATGACTTTCCACATGTAACACAAGTGTAAGGCTTCACATTCGTATGAATTCTTTCATGGTCAGTAAGGTGGAGAAGATGTTCTTATGACTTCCACATGTAACACAAGTGGCAATTTCACATTCGTATGAATTCTTCATGGTCAGTGTGAGGTGAGAAGATGTTCTTTATGACTTTCCACACGTATTACAAGTGCAACGCTTCACATTCGTAAGGAATTTTCATGGTCAGTAAGGTTAGCAGATGTTCTTTATGACTTTCCACATGTAACAAGTGTAAGGCTTCACATCTCGTATGAATTCTTTTCCATGGTCAATAAGGTGAGAAGATGTTCTTATGACTTTCCACATGTAACACAAGTGTAAGGCTTCACATTCGTATGAATTCTTTCATGGTCAGTGAGTTGAGAAGATGTTCTTTATGACTTTCCACATGTAATACAAGTGTAACGCTTCACATTCGTATGAATTCTTTCATGGTCAGTAAGGTGAGAAGATGTTCTTTATGACTTTCCACATGTAACACAAGTGTAAGGCTTCACATTCGTATGAATTCTGTTATGATCAGTAGGGTGAGATGTTGTTCAAAATGACTTTCCACACGTAACACAATTGTGCGACTTCACATTTGCATGAATCCTTTCACGAACATGATGGGTAGAAGGTGTTCTGAATGACTTTCCACAGGTAACACAAGTGTATGGCTTCACATTTATATGAATTCTTTCATGAATAGTAAGGTCAACTGATCGTCTGAATGAATTTCCACATGTAACACAAGTGTAAGGCTTCACATTCGTATGAATTCTTTCATGGTCAATAAGGTGAGAAGATGTTCTTTATGACTTTCCACATGTAACACAAGTGTAAGGCTTCACATTCGTATGAATTCTTTCATGGTCAGTAAGGTGAGAAGATGTTCTTTATGACTTTCCACATGTAACACAAGTGTAAGGCTTCACATTCGTATGAATTCTTTTATGATCAGTAGGGTGAGATGTTGTTCAAAATGACTTTCCATACGTAACACAATTGTGCGACTTCACATTTGCATGAATCCTTTCACGAACATGATGGGTAGAAGGTGTTCTGAATGACTTTCCACAGGTAACACAAGTGTATGGCTTCACATTTATATGAATTCTTTCATGAATAGTAAGGTCAACTGATCGTCTGAATGAATTTCCACATGTAACACAAGTGTAAGGCTTCACATTCGTATGAATTCTTTCATGGTCAATAAGGTGAGAAGATGTTCTTTATGACTTTCCACATGTAACACAAGTGTTAGGCTTCACATTCGTATGAATTCTTTCATGGTCAGTAAGGTGAGCAGATGTTCTTTATGACTGTCCACATGTAACACAAGTGTAAGACTTCACATTCGTATGAATTCGTTCATGGTCAGTAAGGTGAGAAGATGTTCTTTATGACTTTCCACATGTAACACAAGTGTAAGGCTTCACATTCGTATGAATTCTGTCATGGTCAGTGAGGTGAGAAGATGTTCTTTATGACTTTCCACATGTAACACAAGTGTAAGGCTTCACATTCGATATGAATTCTTTCATGGTCAGTGAGGTGAGAAGATGTTCTTTATGACTTTCCACATGTAACACAAGTGTAAGGCTTCACATTCGATATGAATTCTTTCATGGTCAGTGAGGTGAGAAGATGTTCTTTATGACTTTCCACATGTAATACAAGTGTAACGCTTCACATTCGTATGAATTCTTTCATGGTCAGTAAGGTTAGCAGATGTTCTTTATGACTTTCCACATGTAACACAAGTGTAAGGCTTCACATTCGTATGAATTCTTTCATGGTCAGTGAGGTGAGAAGATGTTCTTTATGACTTTCCACATGTAACACAAGTGTAAGGCTTCACATTCGTGTGAATTCTTTCATGGTCAGTGAGGTGAGAAGATGTTCTTTATGACTTTCCACATGTAACACAAGAGTAATGCTTCACATTCGTAAGAATTCTTTCGTGGTCAGTGAGGTGAGAAGATGTTCTTTATGACTTTCCACATGTAATACAAGTGTAACGCTTCACATTCGTATGAATTCTTTCATGGTCAGTAAGTTTAGGAAATGTTCTTTATGACTTTCCACATGTAACACAAGTGTAAGGCTTCACATTCGTATGAATTCTTTCATGGTCAGTAAAGTGAGAAGATGTTCTTTATGACTTTCCACATGTAACACAAGTGAAAGGCTTCACATTCGTATGAATTATTTCATGGTCAGTGAGGTGAGAAGATGTTCTTTATGACTTTCCACATGTAACACAAGTGTAAGGCTTCACATTCGTATGAATTCTTTCATGGTCAGTGAGGTGAGAAGATGTTCTTTATGACTTTCCACATGTAACACAAGTGTAAGGCTTCACATTCGTATGAATTCTTTCATGGTCAGTGAGATGAGAATATGTTCTTTATGACTTTCCACATGTAATACAAGTGTAACGCTTCACATTCGTATGAATTCTTTCATGGTCAGTAAGGTTAGCAGATGTTCTTTATGACTTTCCACATGTAACACAAGTGTAAGGCTTCACATTCGTATGAATTCTTTCATGGTCAATAAGGTGAGAAGATGTTCTTTATGACTTTCCACATGTAACACAAGTGTAAGGCTTCACATTCGTATGAATTCTTTCATGGTCAGTGAGGTGAGAAGATGTTCTTTATGACTTTCCACATGTAATACAAGTGTAACGATTCACATTCGTATGAATTCTTTCATGGTCAGTAAGGTTAGCAGATGTTCTTTATGACTTTCCACATGTAACATATGTGTAAGGCTTCACATTCGTATGAATTCTTTCATGGTCAGTAAGGTGAGAAGATGTTCTTTATGACTTTCCACATGTAACACAAGTGTAAGGCTTCACATTCGTATGAATTCTTTCATGGTCAGTAAGGTGAGAAGATGTTCTTTATGACTTTCCACATGTAACACAAGTGTAAGACTTCACATTCGTATGAATTCTTTCATCGTCAGTAAGGTGAGAAGATGTTCTTTATGACTTTCCACATGTAACACAAGTGTAAGGCTTCACATTCGTATGAATTCTTTCATGGTCAGTAAGGTGAGAAGATGTTCTTTATGACTTTCCACATGTAACACAAGTGTAAGGCTTCACATTCGTATGAATTCTTTTATGATCAGTAGGGTGAGATGTTGTTCAAAATGACTTTCCACACGTAACACAATTGTGCGACTTCACATTTGCATGAATCCTTTCCTGAACATGATGGGTAGAAGGTGTTCTGAATGACTTTCCACAGGTAACACAAGTGTATGGCTTCACATTTATATGAATTCTTTCATGAATAGTAAGGTCAACTGATCGTCTGAATGAATTTCCACATGTAACACAAGTGTAAGGCTTCACATTCGTATGAATTCTTTCATGGTCAATAAGGTGAGAAGATGTTCTTTATGACTTTCCACATGTAACACAAGTGAAAGGCTTCACATTCGTAGGAATTCTTTCATGGTCAGTGAGGTGAGAAGATGTTCTTTATGACTTTCCACATGTAACACAAGTGTAAGGCTTCACATTCGTATGAATTCTTTCATGGTCAGTGAGGTGAGAAGATGTTCTTTATGACTTTCCACATGTAACACAAGTGTAAGGCTTCACAATCGTATGAATTCTTTCATGGTCAGTGAGATGAGAAGATGTTCTTTATGACTTTCCACATGTAATACAAGTGTAACGCTTCACATTCGTATGAATTCTTTCATGGTCAGTAAGGTTAGCAGATGTTCTTTATGACTTTCCACATGTAACACAAGTGTAAGGCTTCACATTCGTATGAATTCTTTCATGGTCAATAAGGTGAGAAGATGTTCTTTATGACTTTCCACATGTAACACAAGTGTAAGGCTTCACATTCGTATGAATTCTTTCATGGTCAGTGAGGTGAGAAGATGTTCTTTATGACTTTCCACATGTAACACAAGTGTAAGGCTTCACATTCGTATGAATTCTTTCATGGTCAGTAAGGTGAGAAGATGTTCTTTATGACTTTCCACATGTAACACAAGTGTAAGGCTTCACATTCGTATGAATTCTTTTATGATCAGTAGGGTGAGATGTTGTTCAAAATGACTTTCCACACGTAACACAATTGTGCGACTTCACATTTGCATGAATCCTTTCACGAACATGATGGGTAGAAGGTGTTCTGAATGACTTTCCACAGGTAACACAAGTGTATGGCTTCACATTTATATGAATTCTTTCATGAATAGTAAGGTCAACTGATCGTCTGAATGAATTTCCACATGTAACACAAGTGTAAGGCTTCACATTCGTATGAATTCTTTCATGGTCAATAAGGTGAGAAGATGTTCTTTATGACTTTCCACATGTAACACAAGTGTAAGGCTTCACATTCGTATGAATTATTTCATGGTCAGTGAGGTGAGAAATGTTCTTTATGACTTTCCACATGTAATACAAGTGTAACGCTTCACATTCGTATGAATTCTTTCATGGTCAATAAGGTGAGCAGATGTTCTTTATGACTGTCCACATGTAACACAAGTGTAAGACTTCACATTCGTATGAATTCGTTCATGGTCAGTAAGGTGAGAAGATGTTCTTTATGACTTTCCACATGTAACACAAGTGTAAGGCTTCACATTCGTATGAATTCTGTCATCGTCAGTGAGGTGAGAAGATTTTCTTTATGACTTTCCACATGTAACACAAGTGTAAGGCTTCACATTCGATATGAATTCTTTCATGGTCAGTGAGGTGAGAAGATGTTCTTTATGACTTTCCACATGTAACACAAGTGTAACGCTTCACATTCGTATGAATTCTTTCATGGTCAGTAAGGTTAGCAGATGTTCTTTATGACTTTCCACATGTAACACAAGTGTAAGGCTTCACATTCGTATGAATTCTTTCATGGTCAATAAGGTGAGAAGATGTTCTTTATGACTTTCCACATGTAACACAAGTGTAAGGCTTCACATTCGTATGAATTCTTTCATGGTCAGTGAGGTGAGAAGATGTTCTTTATGACTTTCCACATGTAACACAAGTGTAAGGCTTCACATTCGTGTGAATTCTTTCATGGTCAGTGAGGTGAGAAGATGTTCTTTATGACTTTCCACATGTAACACAAGTGTAATGCTTCACATTCGTATGAATTCTTTCGTGGTCAGTGAGGTGAGAAGATGTTCTTTATGACTTTCCACATGTAATACAAGTGTAACGCTTCACATTCGTATGAATTCTTTCATGGTCAGTAAGTTTAGGAAATGTTCTTTATGACTTTCCACATGTAACACAAGTGTAAGGCTTCACATTCGTATGAATTCTTTCATGGTCAGTAAGGTGAGAAGATGTTCTTTATGACTTTCCACATGTAACACAAGTGAAAGGCTTCACATTCGTATGAATTATTTCATGGTCAGTGAGGTGAGAAGATGTTCTTTATGACTTTCCACATGTAACACAAGTGTACGGCTTCACATTCGTATGAATTCTTTCATGGTCAGTGAGGTGAGAAGATGTTCTTTATGACTTTCCACATGTAACACAAGTGTAAGGCTTCACATTCGTATGAATTCTTTCATGGTCAGTGAGATGAGAATATGTTCTTTATGACTTTCCACATGTAATACAAGTGTAACGCTTCACATTCGTATGAATTCTTTCATGGTCAGTAAGGTTAGCAGATGTTCTTTATGACTTTCCACATGTAACACAAGTGTAAGGCTTCACATTCGTATGAATTCTTTCATGGTCAATAAGGTGAGAAGATGTTCTTTATGACTTTCCACATGTAACACAAGTGTAAGGCTTCACATTCGTATGAATTCTTTCATGGTCAGTGAGGTGAGAAGATGTTCTTTATGACTTTCCACATGTAATACAAGTGTAACGCTTCACATTCGTATCAATTCTTTCATGGTCAGTAAGGTTAGCAGATGTTCTTTATGACTTTCCACATGTAACATAAGTGTATGGCTTCACATTCGTATGAATTCTTTCATGGTCAGTAAGGTGAGAAGATGTTCTTTATGACTTTCCACATGTAACACAAGTGTAAGGCTTCACATTCGTATGAATTCTTTCATGGTCAGTAAGGTTAGAAGATGTTCTTTATGACTTTCCACATGTAACACAAGTGTAAGGCTTCACATTCGTATGAATTCTTTCATGGTCAGTAAGGTGAGAAGATGTTCTTTATGACTTTCCACATGTAACACAAGTGTAAGGCTTCACATTCGTATGAATTCTTTCATGGTCAGTGAGGTGAGAAGATGTTCTTTATGACTTTCCACATGTAATACAAATGTAACGCTTCACATTCGTATGAATTCTTTCATGGTCAGTAAGGTTAGCAGATGTTCTTTATGACTTTCCACATGTAACATAAGTGTAAGGCTTCACATTCGTATGAATTCTTTCATGGTCAGTAAGGTGAGAAGATGTTCTTTATGACTTTCCACATGTAACACAAGTGTAAGGCTTCACATTCGTATGAATTCTTTCATGGTCAGTAAGGTGAGAAGATGTTCTTTATGATTTTTCCACATGTAATACAAGTGTAAGACTTCACATTCGTATGAATTCTTTCATCGTCAGTAAGGTGAGAAGATGTTCTTTATGACTTTCCACATGTAACACAAGTGTAAGGCTTCACATTCGTATGAATTCTTTCATGGTCAATAAGGTGAGAAGATGTTCTTTATGACTTTCCACATGTAACACAAGTGTAAGGCTTCACATTCGTATGAATTCTTTTATGATCAGTAGGGTGAGATGTTGTTCAAAATGACTTTCCACACGTCACACAATTGTGCGACTTCACATTTGCATGAATCCTTTCACGAACATGATGGGTAGAAGGTGTTCTGAATGACTTTCCACAGGTAACACAAGTGTATGGCTTCACATTTATATGAATTCTTTCATGAATAGTAAGGTCAACTGATCGTCTGAATGAATTTCCACATGTAACACAAGTGTAAGGCTTCACATTCGTATGAATTCTTTCATGGTCAATAAGGTGAGAAGATGTTCTTTATGACTTTCCACATGTAACACAAGTGTAAGGCTTCACATTCGTATAAATTCTTTCATGGTCAGTGAGGTGAGAAGATGTTCTTTATGACTTTCCACATGTAACACAAGTGTAAGGCTTCACATTCGTATGAATTCTTTCATGGTCAGTGAGGTGAGAAGATGTTCTTTATGACTTTCCACATGTAACACAAGTGTAAGGCTTCACATTCGTATGAATTCTTTCATGGTCAGTAAGGTGAGAAGATGTTCTTTATGACTTTCCACATGTAACACAAGTGTAAGGCTTCACATTCGTATGAATTCTTTCATGGTCAGTAAGGTTAGAAGATGTTCTTTATGACTTTCCACATGTAACACAAGTGTAAGGCTTCACATTCGTATGAATTCTTTCATGGTCAATAAGGTGAGAAGATGTTCTTTATGACTTTCCACATGTAACACAAGTGTAAGGCTTCACATTCGTATGAATTCTTTCATGGTCAGTGAGTTGAGAAGATGTTCTTTATGACTTTCCACATGTAATACAAGTGTAACGCTTCACATTCGTATGAATTCTTTCATGGTCAGTAAGGTGAGAACATGTTCTTTATGACTTTCCACATGTAACACAAGTGTAAGGCTTCACATTCGTATGAATTCTTTTATGATCAGTAGGGTGAGATGTTGTTCAAAATGACTTTCCACACGTAACACAATTGTGCGACTTCACATTTGCATGAATCCTTTCATGAACATGATGGGTAGAAGGTGTTCTGAATGACTTTCCACAGGTAACACAAGTGTATGGCTTCACATTTATATGAATTCTTTCATGAATAGTAAGGTCAACTGATCTTCTGAATGAATTTCCACATGTAACACAAGTGTAAGGCTTCACATTCGTATGAATTCTTTCATGGTCAATAAGGTGAGAAGATGTTCTTTATGACTTTCCACATGTAACACAAGGGTAAGGCTTCACATTCGTATGAATTCTTTCATGGTCAGT
>CM034543.1:3668258-3809543 GCA_020002185.1 Paraescarpia echinospica
GGGGCACAAAACCTTCGCTGGCGGCCGAACCAAATTCATATTGGGTGGTCTGAGCCGGAGTTTCAGCACAACTCCGGTACCACGCTGTCAATCAATCAATCAATCAATCAATTAATCAATCAATCAATCAGTAATTTATTTCCAACAACCGAACGGCACAAATTCAACCAATTACATAATACAACACAATTCCCAACATGAACAAAATAGAGAGTTGATGGAAAGGGGGTGAACAAAAGTTGGCTATTTATCTATGGTACCGCGCTGTCGGTTCATGACATCGGATGACGGGGGGATGCTGTTAAAAAGATGTGCCGCCGCACCGCCGCACCGCTGCACCGCCGCACCGCCGCACCGCCGTAACTTCAGTAACGGGGGCAAATTAGAAATATCTAGGTGGCACAAAACTGTTGCTCAGGCATTGCGCGGCTACATTCCAATGTGCTAGGGGCACGTGTCCTCCGCCCCCCCCCCCGGACACGCCTATTCTGAATCCAAATCTGATGGCAGTATTTGTTTAATTGACAAAATCGTTTCGTATATATAACAAACTAATCGAGCCGTCAGCTGACGTTTACTAAAGTGTTTGCGGCAAACCCGATATTTGTTTTCTACCTGCACGAGAAAGGTGGAAACAGTGCGCTAACCGAGTGGTTAGCTATTCTCAAGATGGCGCCACACTGGCTTTACGTTAACCGGAAATACGTAACTCAACCATTTGTGAAAATTGTCAACAGGAAAGAGAATGTAATCAAGCGAATAGTGAAAACTGCTGCACTTGGTTTGATGCTCGATTTGCACAATTTATTTTGAACTGTGCGAATTAAAATTAACAAAAGACACATTTTGATGTGTGAAAATGTGACATATTGAGATTTTCGCTAAAGTGCTGTTCAAAATAATATTTACAATTTGAGAAGATAGATATATAGAGTTTATTATGTGGACCAACGCTATTTACTAGACGAAAGAAAGTTTAACTGATTGAACGAATCGAAAATCTGTTGACAGAATTCATAATCAGTTTGCACAAACATAAATTTGTCATCAAATATTCTCCAAACGGGAGACAGTCTAATGTATCCAGTTGCATTTCGGACAATAATTGTCATATAACAGAGTCTAAACCCTCGCCAGATCTGCGAGAGGCTCCACGTTCAGTCTCCACCCGCCTTGGCGAACCTTCAGATACACGCAGCAGTTATATGTGCACGCGCTGTGGATCTTCTTTTCATTTCAATTGCCGGACGTGTCAAGATTTAACAAGATTTAACAAGATTGCCATCCAGAAAATTACTCTGGATGGCAGGTGGACAAGGAAGCCTTTTGGCTTATCGAGAGTCCAATACTTTTTATCTACATGTATCCCGCCTTTTTAAGGTGTGTGTCGATTTTATTTTTAAACATATTCACGCTACTAGCACCAACACAGTCGGGAGATAATCTGTTCCATTCATTTACAGTCCTTTGTGAGAATGAGAACTTTCTTATATCTAATCTACACTGCTCCTTTACTAATGTAGCTTCATGTCCTCTGGTCCTTCTATTTTTCTTAACTGAGAAAAAAATGTTTCTATCAATATTTTCATAACCATTCAATATTTTAAACACTTCTATGTGATCTCCTCTCAATCTCCTGGTCTCTAATGTTGTTAAACCACATTCTTTTAGGCGTATTTCGTAACTAAGATCCCTCAGATTTGGTATCATTTTAGTCGCTCTCCTCTGTACTCTTTCTAGCATATCTATGTCCTTCTTGCGATATAGCCTCCATGCTTGTATACAATATTCTAAATGAGGCCTCACTATTGTTTTGTACAGCGGTACTATTAATTCTTTTTCTTATACGCTATATTTCGCCTAATTAATCCAAGGATTTGATTTCCCTTTGACGCTGCAATTCCGCACTGCTCTGAAACCTTCATATCAGCACTAATGGTTAACCCCAAGTCCTTTTCTTTTATAGTAGTACTTAGAACAGTACCCCCCATTTTATATTTTACCTCTTCATTCCCATGACCTGTGTGGAGGCATTTACATTTCCCAAAATTGAACAGCATTTGCCACTTTTCAGACCATTTGATCAACCTATCAAGATCATCTTGTAAATGCTGTCTGTCTCCATCACTTTTAATCCTTCTAAACACTTTTGTATCATCCGCAAATTTTAACACCTTGCTTTTTATATCATCGTCCAAATCGTTGATATATATTAAGAATAATATAGGTCCTAGTACTGATCCCTGTGGTACCCCACTCAATACCGATTTCCAGTTTGAAGCCTCCCCATCAACTATTACACGTTGTCTTCTGTCATTCAGCCATTTTTCTATCCAGTTTATTATACCATTTCCTATGCCATGGGCCTTTAGCTTACGGAGTAATCTTTGATGTGGTACTTTGTCGAAAGCTTTTTGAAAATCTAAATAGATGATATCTACTGGTGATCCCTCATCTACCCACCTAGTGATGTCTTCCAAAAAACATAACATATTTGTTAAGCATGACCTCGCTTTTAAAAACCCATGTTGAGATGGGTTTATCAAGTTATGTTTAACAAGAAAATCCACCATGTGATCTTTAATTAGTCTTTCTAATAATTTGCAAATCACTGATGTTAAACTCACTAACTATAGTTAAACTATAGTTAAACTATAGTTCTCTGACTTGTTTCTCGAACCTTTTTTAAATAACGGTATAATGTTTGCCTCTTTCCATTCTAAAGGAACCACTCCCTCTTCTAATGACAAATTGAAAACTGTTGCAAGCGGTACGCTAATTTGTTCTACAATTTCCAATAGTAGTTTGGGCGGAATCCCGTCCACTCCAGGTGATTTATTATCCTTCATAGCCCTTATTTTCTTAGCTACCATTTCCGAGGTTACAACTAACTGTCCTAAATAGTCTGAATCTGCCCCCTTGAACTTAGCCTCTGGTACTGGCAGTGAACTAATATCTTCCCTGGTAAACACTGAACTAAAATACTCATTCAGGTCTTCTGCCATTAAGAATCCCTCTGATATTGTATTTCCAGCACTATCTTCTAGAGGACCGACCTTATCCTGAACTTTCTGTTTGCTTCGAATATACGCATAAAACTCTTACTGTCATGTTTTATATTATTAGCTAATTTTTTTTCATAGCTTCTCTTTGAATTTCTAATTTCAGCTGTAGCTTGATTAAGTGCTTCTTTATAAATGTTGTAGTCTTCATCATTTCCAGTACATCTATATGACTTCCACATCATTTGTTTATACTTAATTTTTCTAATGGCTTCTTTCGATAAGTGTTTCTTTTTAGACCGTTTCCCTTGTTTTTTGAAAGGTACAAATTTATCGACTATGCACTTAATTTCACTATTTAAGATATTCCAGCATTCGGTTGCTGTCTTATTCTTCAGTGTGTTATTCCAGTCTATCTTTGCTAAATATTTCCTCATGTCCTTATACCTTCCTTTGTGGAAATTTCTCCTATACTGCTTTTTACTATTCCTTTCTGATTTTACTTCGATGGTAAAATGTATCTGGTTGTGATCACTACTCCCCAGTGGCTCACATATCTTGACATTGTCAACTAATTCTTTCTGTGAGGACAAAACTAAGTCGAACACATTCTCTCCCCTGGTTGGTTCTAGCACATGTTGAGAAAGGAAACTATCTTGTACTAAAACTAAAAACTTGTGGTCCTCACTCCCCATACTCTGTAGAGATTTCCATTGTATATGCCCATGGTTAAAGTCCCCCATAATAATACAGTTCCGTTTGCTTACTTCCCTTATAGCGTTTTGTATTTTTTCATTCTCTTCTATGCTTATGTTTGGACTTCGATAAACTAACCCAACTGTTAACGTTGAGTTTCCTGTAACTATGTTACACCAAACAGCTTCTTCGCAATCTGCTTCTCTTTCTAATTTTATTTCATAAGCCTGGATAGATTCTTTAATATATAAAATAACTCCACCTCCCTTTCTTCCTATTCTATCTTTCCTAAACATTACATATCCTGTTAGTCCCAATTCGGCATCTGATATATCAGTGGTGGCCCACGATTCGGTTATACCTATTATGTGAGGGTCAATATCTTCTACCATAATGTTTAGTTCACTTCTTTTGTTTACTATGCTCCTTGCATTTAAACAAATGCATTTATATCCTGATTCAGAACAGTTTTCCAGGCTGTTCTTTGCCGATTTATTTCTGCTGTCTTTATCTATGCCTCCAGTTTCAGGCTTCTCTGTGAATCCCCCCTGCGAATCTAGTTTAAATAGATGCAGCCTGTCCCACTGTCAACAGATTGCAGCAAGTTCTCTGAGAAAACTGCTGCCCCCTTTCCACTTAGATGTAGGCCATCTCTCATGTACATATCTTCCCTCCCAACAAAGTATCCCCATAAATCTACGAATCCCACCCCCTCTTCTTTACACATCTGCTCAACTAGTGCGTTGATCGCCATCCTCTTGCAGTTTCTATATGTCGGCCCCCTTCCTCCCATTACTGGCAAAATTCCTGAGAGGATAATCTGTTCTACTCTTGTCTTCTTTAACTTCTTCACTAACTGTCTGTACTTCTGAACTATCCCAGTTGTTCCCTCCCTCTCTGCGTTATTTGTCCCTACATGTACTAGTATAGACCCTCCCTTGCCATGCCCCAGTACCTTCTCTACCCTTTCAGTTACATGTTCTATCCTAGCCCCCGGTAGACAAACAACGACGTCCTCCCCCTCGCTTAGAGTCTTATCTGTCTTTCTCATAATCGAATCGCCCATAAACACCCTCTCTTTCCTCATTGCCCCCTCAATCACTGCCTCAGTGTAGCTCTTTCTACGGTTTGCATCTGTCTGGTTGTAATCTTGTTCCCCTGTCTTCTGCTCTCCCGTCACAATCTCGTCCGTTCCATTCTTTCCTGACGCTGTTTCTCTTGTCACCTTTCTTCCTGTCATCGTCCCTCCCGACTTCTCTTCTGTCACATGTACTCTCACTTCCTTTCTTCCCGTCATCTTTCCTCCCATTGCATTTCCTTCTCTCCTCTCCCGTCTCTTTTTCCCTCCTACCTCTTTCTCTACGGTCACTTTCTCTCCTGCCACCTTCACACCTGTCACATTTCCTGCCGTCGATCCTCCACTTTCTTCCCCTCCGATCACCTTCCCTCCTCTCAGTCTCCTTTCCTCGGTCTTGTTGCCACTACTCTGCTCCTTCAGTTTCACAGTATTCCCAACTTTATCCCTGTCGTCTCTCTCCATTCCATCTGTCTCCTTGCTGATTCTCATCTCCATCCCCTTCACAATATCTACCAACCTAGCTACCTCTTTCTCCAGACATTTCACCTTCCAACACCCCACGCACTGAAAGGTGAATCCCTCTTCCTTGGTTTCTGTCCATGACTTCGTACAGCCGAATAAGGCAAAATCTACCCAACTGTGGCAGTCGTCGCACACCAAGTGTCTCTTTGCCTTGACTTGCCGCTTGCAAGGCGCCATATCAGAATTTATTTAATAATAATAATCTAATTAGCTATTTAAAATAGTTTTGTCAACTGTGTTTACACTATTCACTGTCTATGTAGTCTTTAAGAAGACTGTTTTCTGTGCACAAATGTTACACTTTACGTAAGATTGCGTACGCTAGACTGCCTTATTCATTTAGGTTATACAGCGCCCTAGCGAATAAGAGAGACACTAGCTACATAAACTAAGTTCGCCCGATTATCGCAAATGCTTAATTTTAACAACAAAGCTACCTTATCAAAATGTCTAGCAGGTACTGACTTACACAGATATTATCTTATGTAGGTAGTTTATGGTTGTTACTTTATCACCTATATATTCTACCACATAACGAGGTTTGTTAAATCTTGTTTACAAACTTATCGTAGCCGTAAGCTAACGTACCCTATTATCACTCACTAGACTAAAGTGTCCTAAAATACTTTATCTAACTAACTTTAAGCACAACTGCTACTCAATATATGTTTACTGCTACTTTATGAATGATATTAAGGCAAGAATAATACTTATCAATCAGTAATTCCACTTGCTTATGAACTTTGATACACCACCAATTTCAACGATCTATCTCCGCCAAATATAGCCTCAAGGTGTCGGAACAGTTCGCTGTTGTGTATTGAGAGATGGCCATTCGAATATATGTCCGTTCCTCCCAACGCACCCCGTTTGATCCCAGTTCTTCACCCGCGCTCCTAATGTGTAGGTATACCTTCGTCTTTCGATTTAATTATGTCCAGCAACGCACGGTTCGCTTGCCTGTCGCTTTGTTTATTTCCTTTGTGTCATCAAATGGCTTACCTTGGAATTCAAATGAGCGGCGACTATATATTCTCGGATGCGGTCTGTGTATGTGCGTTTAAAGTGGTGTGGTGTTTCGTATTCTTGGTGATTTGGGTTGTCTAAAACCGTCACCGCAAGTCACGGAAGGCCTGCCGTGAACGTTCATCGTGTTGATGGCACACGTGTTAACATCGTAAAGGGAACACACTTAGACAATGTCTGCTATACGCATACATACAAATTCTTCGTCACTCGTATGGAGTCTTCATCATTTCAACTTAGTCGATAAATCTCCTAAACCTACGTCATTTGATGTTCACCTAACATACAATTTGCGAAGAAGTCCCAGGTTGGCTGTATGTCATCATAGTCTTATCCTGGGTTCTATACAAGCTGTTTCCCTAATATCGCGGACATTATTTCTAATAAACATACGTAAGACTCGGGTAAATGTGAGCTTTTTAGCAAACTAGAGAACATATAGTAGGAACTAAAACATACATGAGCTACTCCATCGGTTCACAGTTGGCTAATCATTTTAAATATTTTTGTTTAATTAGCATTCGTTCTTGCAATAGTTTGGAAATGAAAGTTGTGTTCCAGTGGAGACGAGCTAGTGTAACGCAAACTGATACTGCACGGGATTAATGGCTTAGAACAATTTATGAAGAAAAAACTATGACATAAATGTCAAGGCGTAAGGCAATATCGTGAATGGAGGATGTTTCTGTCGCGAACGTTTCGGTCGCGAACTAACAAATTACACATGTGTAAGCAAGTTAATTGTTTTCACAGTTTACATATCTGTTGCTACAGTTGCGACATGGCAGCATAGAAAGGTAAATTGTAACGTTGTGCTGTGTAATCAGGGATAGTCATTGAAATGCACTTTTACCTTATACAATGTATTCAAATACAACAGACGTTACCATTCCACACATTAAAGGAGACAAAATAAATCACGCAAACAGGTCAGGTCGTTTACAAATAATAAGCGTTTAACATTTACATATCTTTGCTTTCACTTACTGTGCTCATTTTATGGCGGCTGCATTATACGTTCACGGAACTTTGGCATTAGGGGCATAAATGTGAGATCAGAAAATATATATCGTAATACATAAATTGTGTGTGCAAGAACGGTTTAAAAATGCAAGGACAGTTGACAGTGAAAACGCGCGACACACAAACTCACCTTTCGTCTTAGTAGCATAGGTGATGATATGATTACATAAACACCGACTGCGCGACAACCTACTTCGTATCGAGTTTCCAAATCGAGTCTGACTTTGACAATGCGCCGTCTGGTGGTAATCTCGGCACTCAACACTACAATAACCTACCGTTCGGAGGTAACAAACGTTTCGTCTCCACCACCGTCTCAGACGCCAGAGAGGAAGCAATTGCCTCGACTCACTGCAGCACGAGGCTGGGTTCCGTTTGTTTAGATCGGCTCAGCAGTCTTGTAATGGATCGCGGCATTACACCTGAATAAACGAGCCGGCACTTGGAACATTGTTAGATCATATTACGAGTGGTTTCTGCACTACTTGATTGCTATTTGTAGCTAAACCACCCGTGTAATTTGTTGATGTACCCGTGTAATTGCCTCGTTCGCAGACCAATTAATAGTGTAGGAAGTGTCGTGGTCGTTGAATTGGTTGGTAGTCCACTTGAATAAAACATCTCAATCTAGCATATTACATTCTGGTTACTGATCTGGGCCACCGTTTAGCGTGTTGGGGTAATTTGTATTGGTATACGACATTCTGCACCATTTTACCGTTATAGCCAACCATGAGAGGCAACTTAGAATATTGATTTAGATCCACATTGTTAGGGATATAAAATATGATTATTACAAGGTAGGATTTATAGAACTGAAGAAAGCATATGACACCGTACCAAGAGAAGTGGCAATGGCGACATTGAGGTGGATGGGGGTCCGAGAGGCAGCGGTCTGGATGGTGGAAGGGACATATGAAGAAACAAAGGACAGAGTGGTGTCAATAGTGTGTGGACCGGGAGTGTCAGAAAAGTTCAAAGTGAATGTTGGCTAGAGGCAGGGGAGAGCCCTGGGTCCACTGTTGTTTATCGCAGTGGTGCAGTTGATAAGCAAAAAGACTGATACGAGAGATATCCTGATATCCGGAAACTACTGTATGCAGACGGTCTGGCAGTGGTAACGGATGGGGAAGCAGACTTCCAAGAACGACTGACCGAGTGGGAGAATAATGTTCAGAAGACATAGACAGAAATTTAGTCTGGAGAAGATCGAGGGCAGCAAAACAAAGAGCTGGAGAAAACCTGGAGGGGAAGAAACTAAAAAAGAGAGTTTTATGTACCTGTATGGAGCGGTATGACCGGGACGGCAACTCAGGTAAAGGTGAACGCTTGGGTGAACGTCGAAGGTGTGATGGGAGACAGACGCATATCGCGTAAGCTCCAATTAAAGGTGCTCAGCTCATGTGTGACTCCGGCTACATGTATGGCTAAGAAGCTATGGCAATGACAGAAAAACAACAGGAGAAGGTAAGGTTTGCGAAAAACAACTGGGTCAGAAGAATTGCGGGAGTGAAAAGCAGCGATACGCGAAGAATGGAGGAGCTGAGGAAGGAGTTTGGCGTGAAAGAAAGTTCTAAGAAGAAACTGGTGAGGAATCGACTAAAATAGGCTGGACATGTGGAGAGAATGGGAGATGCCCGTAGAGTGAAGGGAAAAGGAAGCGTGGACGGCCTAGACTGCGGTGGGAGAATTATGTAAAGAGAGACTTGGGAGGATTGGGAGAGGTGTGGAGGAGAAGAAGAGTGAAAAATACAGGGAAAAGGACGGTTGGCGGAGAGAGCAGGATCAGTGAGGGAAAAGAAAAAAATAACGGAAATCGAGGATCGGAATCGAGGCCAGTCTCATCCCGACAGACAGAGGAACAAGGGTAGACCAACAGCAATATAACATTTCGATTTCAAGATGGCCGTCACACTACATCCAAACTTTTGTCATATGTTGTCTCCAATACCATATAGAATGCAGTTTCTTGTAGCTAGGCCCATACATCTGGAATTTTATTGTGACAAAATAAAATTACGTCTTAGATTTCAACATAACCACCACAATAATTTTCAGAATATTTGGTGGTTTGACCCACACATTCGGATGTGAATATGAAAAAAATGAAATGTTTTTACTTTTCCATATATTCTCGACGTAGTTAAGTTTATAGTGGGACAGATAGGCATAAATACAATCAGGGCTGTACAGTGATGTAGTGAATATATTATTTATAGGTTTGTAGACGCTATCTTAATATCTATCAAAAGCGACTAGCTATTCGCAGAGCCCAGCTATGCGAATAAGAAATGGATTCTAATTCGCAGAGCCCGCGATCAACCAATTAGATAGCGCCTTTCAGCGCAGAGCCGACCAACCAGCAAAGATGGACGCCTCGAGGTAAGTGCTGTAATAAAATATACGTTTTGGGATAGACTACCATGCTTAATGTTTATTTGTTGACAACATGTATGAATTTGTATACTTCATCCATCCACATCGTTTACAATGCAAAATGGATCATATCCTTTACAAAGCTGTGAATTATTGAAGGAACAAGTTATTGTCGTCCCTCTCCAGTTATTGTCCCCTGAAATATCGTATAGATCTCGCCGCAAGATGCGGCGCTGTCTGTTTAATGACTGGTGAAAGCAAGCGTGACTGTGGAAAAATAGCAGAGCCCAGCTGGAATCTGCGAACTACGCAGGGCACAGCTCTGCGAATTAGAAATTAAATCTTAGGCTCGTCCAAACGTTTTTTGTCGTTTTAGCCAAAACCTGATCAAATTCTTCCGTAAGATATATACAGCTGTATGTGCTAAATCTCTTAACACATATTCTGTTAAATTTCCGCAAACTATTAGAAAAGTTATTTTGAGTGAAATATTTACTTCATTGTACTAGTAGAGGACAATACGGTGATCAGTTAATTTATAATTAAGCCAAGTCGTCTTTACATTCCTGTTTTTAGGTGACTGCATTGTCAGCATGGGTGACTTCCAGCTAGGAAAACAATTTCTGTCTTGGGAAGAGTTTGAAAGTGCCCTTGCCATCTACAAGCAAGAAAAGTTGGTCTAATACACAAAAACAGGTTCGCGAACAATTGTACAGGCGAAGAAACGCATCAAAGATGGACAACCCTTGTATGCTGAACGTCTGCAGTGTGCATACGTCACGTTTGGCAGCAAACACTTCGGCAAACCACGACTTTCTGGGCATGGTGTCCAACCACACCAGAAGTGAGTATTTTTGTGCAGGTTTTTTTGGTCATTATTTTATCACTGCATCGCTTGCAGTATTTGATTTAATATTTGTTATGAGTAATTAAATTAAGTCATCTCTTATATTCCGTAACATTGTGGGGTGGACTGATTAGGTCCTTAATATATCATTAGGATTATAACTATATACAATAGTAGCCTATATATTGATAGGTACCCCTCATATACTGCATATTATCATCGTTTGTATGAATGGAATTTGTATTGTTTTAATTGTTAGTTAAAGTGTACGCAGCGTCTTGCAAGGAGGAAGATGGACATAATGTATGTCAAACTGGGATAATAGGTTATGAAGTTAAGCATTATAAATAATTGGAAATGATACGGAATCCCAGCTTTCAGTAAGTGCATGCTGTCTGCTACCTGTCACTATTACGCTGTTATTATGCAACCTTGAAATGTATATTCAAAATAGATTCACAAAGAGCTATTATTGATAATGGAAATTATGAAAATGGAAATTACACTAAAGCGCGGGAAG
The DNA here is from genome assembly GCA_020002185.1 of Paraescarpia echinospica. Taxonomy (NCBI): domain Eukaryota; kingdom Metazoa; phylum Annelida; class Polychaeta; order Sabellida; family Siboglinidae; genus Paraescarpia; species Paraescarpia echinospica. The sequence continues at coordinate 3,679,349 of CM034543.1, forward strand.
ACCTTTGTTACCCATTGGACTCTGACCTGGTCAAAGTACAGTGTTCCCCTCTTTGCCCCACTCTGTAGGCCGGCTCTAGGAATTAGTGTTGTCGTTGTTGTCTCACGTAATTATGCAATGGATTCGCACTACTCCATTTACACAATGCACCAATACAACAACTGATACGGATGAACAAGGCCAGAATAACCTTCTGAAATGTTGTATTCATCAGGTAACTAGGATGAGCAGCAAAATCACTTCGAGAAAGGACCTGTCTGTGATCTAGTGAGTCATACATTATTGTTTGACATAGAGGTTAAACATAATACTGATGCTTCTTTCCAGAATGCTGATGCTATTGTCATGGCAATCCCCCAGCCATCATGCGGCTTTGTCATGCGGACATATACAGGTGTCGTTTGAAAGTGCCCTTGCCATCTACAAGCAAGAAAAGTTGGTCTAATATACAAAAACAGGTTCGCGAACTATTGTTCAGGCGAAGAAACGCATCAAAGATGGACAACCCTTGTATGCTGAACGTCTGCAGTGTGCATACGTCACGTTTGGCAGCAAACACTTCGGCAAACCACGACTTTCTGGGCATGGTGTCCAACCACACCAGAAGTGAGTATTTTTGTGCAGGTTTTTTGGTCATTATTTTATCACTGCATCGCTTGCAGTATTTGATTTAATATTTGTTATGAGTAATTAAATTAAGTCATCTCTTATATTCCGTAACATTGTAGGGTGGACTGATTAGGTCCTTAATATATCATTAGGATTATAACTATATACAATAGTAGCCTATATATTGATAGGTACCCCTCATATACTGCATATTATCATCGTTTGTATGAATGGAATTTGTATTGTTTTAATTGTTAGTTAAAGTGTACGCAGCGTCTTGCAAGGAGGAAGATGGACATAATGTATGTCAAATTGGGATAATAGGTTATGAAGTTAAGCATTATAAATAATTGGAAATGATACGGAATCCCAGCTTTCAGTAAGTGCATGCTGTCTGCTACCTGTCACTATTACGCTGTTATTATGCAACCTTGAAATGTATATTCAAAATAGATTCACAAAGAGCTATTATTGATAATGGAAATTATGAAAATGGAAATTACACTAAAGCGCGGGAAGACCTTTGTTACCCATTGGACTCTGACCTGGTCAAAGTACAGTGTTCCCCTCTTTGCCCCACTCTGTAGGCCGGCTCTAGGAATTAGTGTTGTCGTTGTTGTCTCACGTAATTATGCAATGGATTCGCACTACTCCATTTACACAATGCACCAATACAACAACTGATACGGGTGAACAAGGCCAGAATAACCTTCTAAAATGTTGTATTCATCAGGTAACTAGGATGAGCAGCAAAATCACTTCGAGAAAGGACCTGTCTGTGATCTAGTGAGTCATACATTATTGTTTGACATAGAAGTTAAACATAATACTGATGCTTCTTTCCAGAATGCTGATGCTATTTGTCATGGCAATCCCCCAGCCATCATGCGGCATTGTCATGCGGACATATACAGGTGTCATGTGTTGGACCAACTTAAGAAGAATGGCGTCCGTGCTACCAAAGGTGTTAACTGCAGAGTTACCAAGTAATATTGTACACAAAAACGATAGATCTGCCGTTTTCATGATGTGTTGGTGATATATGATGATCTGACGCTACAAGCCTCGCGCTGCAGTCGCTAGGTAGAATGTATGGGGAAGGGAATCGCTCCGTGGTCGGATAATTGTTCAGTTTTGTGGTATATTTACTTATTTTTGTGCATGTTTACGTCAGCCATACTATGGACGCAATATGTTGTGTGTGAAAGGTGTCCTAACACAGAAACATTGTAGATACAAAAAAATTCTATGTGTTTGTGTGTGTGCGTGCGTGCGTACGTACGTAAGTGCTTGCGTGCGAGTGTGGGAAATGTTCTGTGACATGTATCTCTGCCAGATGGTTAGAAGTTCAATCAAGAAAAGTATTTTAAATTTTAGTTAATAGTGTGTTAATAAGCTGTGGCAGGATTTCAGTTGTTAGTAGTTTAGACAAGTATATAGTACGTCCCGTGTTAATGATTTTAATACAATCAATCAGATTTATGCTTCCTACGTAGATATTATGGCCATCTTTTGACGCTTTTTCCTGTTCCGTACACGAGGTTTCGTATAGGTTTTTCCCCTTCATAAGTCAAAAGTGGACAGGGTTTTAGTGCGTTCAATAAGTTGTGTATGCATTTGTGATGGACGTTGCTAGGATTTAGTGTGTTCTGCATTACTACGTTCCATGTGTTGATATGTAGGCAAGCATGTTGTGTATTATTATGTACCACCTTTGTATAATATGAGTTTTTTATTAATATGTTGATGTCGAGTTTTCAAGTAAAATGTTTGTTAAAATATATGTAGTGAAAGGATTTTAGTTTTAGTAGTTAGGCAAGTGTTATGTGTATTAGTATGTTATGTGTATTAGTATGTTATGTGTATTAGTATGTTATGTGTATTAGTATGTTATGTGTATTAGTATGTTATGTGTATTAGTATGTTATGTGTATTAGTATGTTATGTGTATTAGTATGTTATGTGTAGTATGTTATGTGTTTAGTATGTTATGTGTATTAGTATGTTATGTGTATTAGTATGTTATGTGTATTAGTATGTTATGTGTATTAGTATGTTATGTGTATTAGTATGTTATGTGTATTAGTATGTTATGTGTATTAGTATGTTATGTGTATTAGTATGTTATGTGTGTTACTATTTAGGCCAGAGTTAAAATACCGGGGTATGTACGTTTATAAGTTAATAAAAACTGTTCTATTGGTTTTGGACTGCATAAGTACGTTGTGTTTATAATATCTTGGAATATATAACTATATAATAACTAAGAGCGGTAGCAATAATAAGAATAATTTACCAAAAGTTGTAACTGCACCTAACTAATTTAAAAGTCGCATAGATAGACTAAGTCTAGACAAAGTCTACTTGCAAGGAAGTAGTAGAACTTTCATACGCATTATGTAGAAATAACACAAATACCTTTGTTCCTATACAGAAAGACCAAGTACCCAATAACTTATCACTCGAACCAAGTTTGCAAAAGGCCGCGCCAAGCGCAGAGCTGGTTGGCTCTGCGAGCTCTGCGAATAAGAAGTGGAATCTAATTCGCAGAGCTAGGCTCTGCTAACTAGGCTTAGCACCGCAAATGGCAGAGCCAGCTGGCTGGCTGGGCTCTGCAAATAAGAAATGAAATCTAAGTTGCAGGCCTGGGCTCTGCGAACTACGCTGTAGCACGCACATTCGCAGAGCCGGCTGGGCTCTGCGAATAAGAAATCAAATATTATTCGCAGAGCTGGGCTCTACGAATAGCCTCGTTCCTATCAAAAAGCATGAACTTGCAGATGCAATTGCAAGAACTTGAAACTTCGTATTATTAGTTACCGACCACCTTCATTTCGTTGAAGATTTTGTTGTTTTATGGGAGCGTTTGCAACAGGAAAAAGAAGATATGTACTGTGGTCGTAATAGGGTACGTGAGGGGATTGTAGAAATGTAACGCATGGATTGGAGAAATGTCTGTATTTTTCAGAGCTGGTGGTGAAGCCTGGCCTCTTTGCTCCGGTGAGGAAAGATTATACCGTACCTATACAGTAGATAAGGGGCGAACTACAGCGGTTGGATAGAAAGACTTTATTGCTCCAACTTCGTCTGGAAGATTAACACACAACACACAACACACAACACACAAGACGCACGAGGGCGAGCGATGATAAAGAGAGCTGCCAGAGCGAGGCTCATATAACCCGCTGACAGCGCTCCTGTTAGCGGGCGCTAGCGTAATATAACTAACATGTAAGCCGCTAGATGTCAGCACACTTGCTGGCGCAGTGTGGTCGCATATCACATCTCGGGACAGGCTGTTCCGTTTTAGCTGTGCGCATGCAAAAAATCAGCATCTTCAAGTATAGAATATGTAGTAATGTGTGCGATTGTAAGGAAGGTGATTCCCGATGGGTCTCATGGGTCTTCCTTGTATTTGTATTGATTGGACCAGACAGTGTAAAATATTGTACTCAAACGTTATGGAAATTGTTCTTCGATATTTATAGACCACGTTGAGGCGTGCTTTCATTGTACGGACTTAGAGTGTTCGTTAGTTCAGTGTATCTAGCGTATATTGTGCGGAGGAGGAGTGACGGTGTCTGTTGGTGACCCCACGTGATGGTCTCCTCTGGCTCTTCTCGTGGACATGTGTGGCTCCCAAACTGAGAGCTGTCATATTCTCGTACCGGTCTTACCATGGTGCTGTACGTTGATTCATGGTTTCCTGTTGCCAATTTGATGTTTCGCGTATTCGACACTCGCTCGCCTTCGGAAATTCGCCGAAAAGAGTTTTGAGAACGACAAAGTTGGCGCCACCTATCGGTGTCTGGATATTCTAGGCCAAACACAATAGTGGCGCCCTGAGAATACACTGTATGTCGCCAACATAAAAGTTAATAACTCTAAATAACTGCCTTTGCGTTTGTGGAAATATAACGCCAATGGGTAGATCAGAGGTCAATGGTTCAGGAATGCGAACGAACATAGAAAGGTCGAGTGAACATGCACAGGTCTGGGAAGAGATGACGTTACAAACCTAATGCGTCAACGTGAGCGTATTAATATGTATATATATATATATGTATATATATATATATATATAGACGAAGAAGATCGGGTGAGATACAAGGAAGCAAAGAAAGAAAGCAAGCGGGCAGTTGCAGTAGCCAAGGATAAGGCGTACGGGCCGTTGTACGAGGAACTGGAGGGGAGAAAAGGAAAACAAAGAATCTACCGGCTGGCAAACATCAGGAAGAGGAGATCAGCGGACATAGGAAGGATAGCCTTTGTCAAAGACCAATATGGGGCACTACTCACCCAGGACGAAGAGGTACGGGAGAGATGGAAGAACTACTTCCATGAACTCTTAAATGTCGAGAATGAAAGTCAAGAAATGGCAGGGACCCAGGCAGTACAGGGCCCTATTGAAGAAATCAAACTTGAGGAGGTGCGGACACAGATGGGTACGATGAAGAAAAACAAGGCGTGTGGACCAGATGAACTACCGATGGAGGTAATGGAAGCGTTTGGACAAGAAGGAGATAAATGGATGGTAGAAGTGCTAAATCAGGCCTTGAGAGATGGTACATCAGGGGGATCAAACTTATTACCCTCACTCTGAAGCTCTGGGAGAGGGTGATAGAGAGGAGGTTGAGAGGATTGGTGGAGATAAATGAAAGACAATATGGATTCCAACCTGGAAAGTCGACAGTGAAACCGCTGTTCTGCCTCAGGATACTCCAAGAGAAACACAGGGAGTTCAGAAGAGGTCTACACATGGTGTCTGTGGACATGGAGAAGGCATACGACAGAGTTCCTAGAGAGCTGATCTGGTATAGCCTCCGAAAGAAGAGCATACCAGGATACTACATGAACATCATAAAGGACATGTATGAAGGGTGTATGACAAATGCTGGAAAGACAAAGGAAATCAAAATCAAAGTTGGTCTACACCAGGGGTCGGCCCTTAGTCCTTTACTTGTTATCAATACCGTGGACGTGATTACAGAGGAGATCAAGGAGCAGACACCCTGGGCTTATGTTGTTCGACGATGACCTGGTGTTGTGTGATTCAGACGGAGGTAGGATAGACGAGCGATTGGACAAATGGAGAGAAAAAAATGGAGAGATGTAGGCTAAAGATCAGCAGAACGAAGCCATTGGGGCACACAGAGTATGGGTCTCAGGAAAAGGTAAACCTCCCAACTGTACAGAATTTTAAGTACCGTGGCTCTGTCATAGACACGGAGGGAGGTGTCAGTAAGGAAACTGAGAGCCGAGTGTCAAACGGGTGGGCTATGTGGAGGGAACTATCTGGAGTGATATGTGATAAGAAGATGCCACAAAAGATGAAGGTCCTGCACTACAAAACGGTAATTAGGCTAACACTGCTCTACGGCTGTGAAACTTAGCCACTATCTACAAGAGACGAAAGACGACCGACAACAACGGAGATGAGAACGATTAGATGGGCAATGGGTGTAAGCCTACAGGAGCACCGGAGGAATGAGGACATCTTGAAAGAAGCCGATGTGCAGAGCATTGTGATCATCATAAGGAGAAGAAGGCTGGAGTGGTTTGGCCATGTGAAAAGAAGGAAAGACAGTGAAGACACGAGAGCCATCATAGAGATGAAGATATAGGGGAAACGAGCGAGAGGGAGGTCCAAGTTGAGATGACAGGAGACACCGTGTGGAAATATTTAAAGGCATGGCAGATGAAGGAAGAATGGGCTCAGGACAGGAAGAAGTAGAGGAGATTCTGCAAAACCCGCCACCCCGCACAGGGAGAAGGCGGGGAAAGGTGAGAAATATATATATATATATATATGTGTGTGTGTGTGTGTGTGTGTGCGTGTGCGTGTGCGTGTGCGTGTGTGTGTGCGTGTGCGTGTGCGTGTGCGTGTGTGTGTGTGTGTGGTGTGTGTTTGTTCATTTTTGATAAAACAGTACGGTAGAAAGGTTGTACTTGTAGTTTTCTAGCTAGATTATACCATGGTAATGCTAACACAACACAAACATCGGTTTCGCCCTATCAAAAATATGACTTAGAGATTTCGTTCCACATGGAATATCACGAGGGGACCTGTTCACTGTTTTTGTTATGTTGATGGCGGCGCCTAAAGAATGTCTTTCACCAGATTTGTATATGCGCTCTGGTCGGTTTCTGCAAAGCGTCGATTACTCCGTAATGTGGCGCCACTATTTGTCGCAATGTTCGCCTGAGAACACTTCCACTTAACGAGAACAAGTCGAAACCTTGCATGACGAGTGACGAAAACGACTGGCTCTCTCTCTCTCTCTCTCTCTCTCTCTCTCTCTCTCTCTCTCTCTCTCTCTCTCTCTCTCTCGACTCTCTCTCTCTCTCTCTCTCTCTCTCTCTCTCTCTCTCTCTCTCTCTCTCTCTCTCTCTCTCTCTCTCTCTCTCTCTCTCTCTCTCTGTCATCAAACAAGGTCAAAGGTCCTAGCTTATAAGAAACAATGGAACCACCTTTAAATGTTTATTTCATTGACACAAGTCACACAATCAAATAAAACAATATTTAAAATAATAAAACGGAATTATGTCGCGGAAAAAAATTCCATAACAATACACTTTTTCGTATATATTTTAGGGTGCCTTTGGGTGATGAGCCATTCGTAAGGGGGCGCCACGCTAAGCGTTCGAGTCAACAGCAGGAATTAAACTGTGAGCGGGGACGAGTTTACGATCGAAATACTGCGACTTGTTTGTTGCTCCATAGTTGGGTGTAAGCCAGTCATAATTGATGTGTGAACTACAAGATTCATCACGAATGGATGATGTTTGTGCGACCGCTGTGCACACAGCATATGAGATCTGCCACAATAAACCGGGTCATAAGTCATACAGGCCTACTCTGCAGGAGAGCCCAAAATACACATATTTACGAAGCTATCTATCAGGAAACAAAAGACAATATGAATAAACATTATCTCGTTTCTCAAAATGTTGCTGTTTAAAATTTGCTTCAATTTTAGCAACATACTGAAACTAAAGGTATTTCAATAAATTAGCTAAAAACATTAAAAATAAAGTTCACACGATGTGATCTGTGGAGTCCAGAAACGTACAAACCTCTATTTCACAATGTAGCGACATAATGCCCACCTTGCTGTGGTACGTCACATATGTGCCGTGTTCAATGCCCACCTTGCTGTGGTACGTCACATATGTGCCGTGTTCAATGTCCACCTTGCTGTGATACGTCACATATGTGCCGTGTTCAATGCCCACCTTGCTGTGGTACATCACATATGGGCCGTGTCCAATGCCCACCTTGCTGTGGTACGTCACATATGTTCCGTGTCCAATGCCCACCTTGCTGTGATACGTCACATATGTGCCGTGTTCAATGCCCACCTTGCTGTGGTACGTCACATATGTGCCCTGTTCAATGCCCACCTTGCTGTGGTACGTCACATATGTGCCGTGTTCAATGCCCACCTTGCTGTGGTACGTCACATATGTGCCGTGTTCAATGCCCACCTTGCTGTGGTACGTCACATATGGGCCGTGTCCAATGCCCACCTTGCTGTGGTACGTCACATATGGGCCGTGTTCAATGCCCACCTTGCTGTGGTACGTCACATATGGGCCGTGTCCAATGCCCACCTTGCTGTGGTACGTCACATATGGGCCGTGTTCAATGCCCACCTTGCTGTGGTACGTCACATATGGGCCGTGTCCAATGCCCACCTTGCTGTGGTACGTCACATATGGGCCGTGTTCAATGCCCACCTTGCTGTGGTACGTCACATATGGGCCGTGTCCAATGCCCACCTTGCTGTGGTACGTCACATATGGGCCGTGTTCAATGCCCACCTTGCTGTGGTACGTCACATATGGGCCGTGTCCAATGCCCACCTTGCTGTGGTACGTCACATATGGGCCGTGTTCAATGCCCACCTTGCTGTGGTACGTCACATATGGGCCGTGTCCAATGCCCACCTTGCTGTGGTACGTCACATATGGGCCGTGTCCAATACCTACCTAGCTGTGGTACGTCACATATGTGCCGTGTTCAGGCTGCACCAATGGTCAGAGACCAGCAACCACACAGACCATTGCAACACACCTGCGCGACCATTGACATTACAACATAACTAGTCGTAAACCTAATAAACACGTTCTCACTATGAGAATGTCAACAATTTGCCACGCGTGTCACTCCCCACCTAGTTAGGCTAATAACGCGGCGTTCCCCACACACCCCACCAACACCTAGCCGTGATTGAATATACACACTACAATGTCTACACCAGCGTGGCGCACCTCTAATTGGTTCGTTTACAGGTAAATATCTATAAATGTACCACTGAGAGTATTACAAGATAATGTCTCATTATTTGGCGCGGGTCTGTCCTGCAGATGAGAGGAGAATAGAGGAGGAATGTCGGGACAAGGCTGTGAGAGAACGGGGGTGGAGTAACTAGAGTTGCTGTAAACACGGGCGATTGGGAACAGCCTGTAAGATGTTCATAGTGTGAGGCGTTTTCATAAGTGTCTTTGCCAAGATACACAGACAATTCGTCACACAGTTTGACGTCAGAACGCGCCGCAGTGAGGACAACTCGTGTTCGTTCCACCAAAAGCACTTACGCGCACACTCGAACGAACGCACACATACGCATGCACGCACACGCACACACAAACACACGAACACAAGCTGACACGCACGCATGCACCCATACTCACACACGAACAAAACACACACACGCGCGCGCACAAACACGCACGCAAACACGCATACACTCAGTTTTTCGTTTCTTGAATAAACGTTGTTTTCTAATTCCCGACGGCTGACCCCCGACGATTGCCCAATAAGCGCCGAGCTTAAGCCTAAATATGGCGGCTGTGTGCGTCAAAGTGACACACCAATCGACGTGTTATCGTGCAGATTAGGCAACGCCATCTTCTAGATATGTATTACTCAATTCCTTTTAGATCAGAAGCAAACTTACAACTTTTATATGCAGGAAAACCTTACAATGTAGCACGCGAATTTAACACAATTTAAGTAGCTATGAATTACACGGAACTATTGAAGTATGATATCGTCGTCTGCTATGTCGTCCGTGGGTACAAACATGTGACCATCTACATAACGACAATTAACTTACATAATTAATAGTGGCGTGATCAGCTCAGAAAATATTGCTAAGAACGTTAATGACGGGCGAACTGGTAATTAGAGTAGAACTTGATGACGTCATGCTGCCTATCACAATGTAGTTCACCGTGCGAGTTAACTTCCGTGTGTTCAACCCGGGTTTACTAGTAAACTACTGGCATGATATTATTGACTGTAGTTGCAAATTAAGTTTTATAAAGTCTTTAAAAAAAAAATTATTTGTTTGATAAAAAACACAATTTTAGATGCATTGGTCCAAAAAGAAGCCTTTTGTTTACGTTTATGGTGACCGACAGACATGATGTTTGAATTCTCTGTAGAAAAAGGTCGGGGTCTGATACAGCAGAATGTGAAGATTCATAAGAAGCCGTGTAATGTGGTTAAGCCGTTTTATGAGAGTGGGTGCTGAGTAACGCCAATGTTGCTGGACTGGGATAACCACAACAGAGAGAGGAGAACTGGGTGAAGAGGGGTTTTAGAAATAGAAGAAAAGCGTGAAGAGGAATTTTAGAAAGACAAGAAAGACGATTGGATGGTGAGGGCAACAAGGCCACGACCAGTGCAAACAAATCCTCAAGTAAATTACTGTCAAAGAGAACCGTTGATACGAACATCAGAGCGTTAACCAACTACATGGGCATCGTCGGATTACGAAGTGTGTTTACATAACTATCTTCATCTACGGTTTTTGCTAAGGATGGATGTGGAATAGGCGAGCTATGACGCGATGTGTGTTCGCGCTGAACGTTTCTTGATTGCTATATCTACTCGTATACTGCTTGAATTGCGCAATCGTCGGGGCGCAATAAGACAAATATATCGCAGCCCTAACACAGCGTCAGCATCGAGTAAACACTGGTAAGAAATGTATATGTGCGTTTCCTGCCTTTTATCGCGCGGCGACCGGAACTGCGAGGGGAGGAGCACGCTGTCGAAAGTTCTGGTTTACTGGCGCCGTACGTAGTCGCAGTGAGATTGCGTCGACTTGCGGTACTGCGATATGAATCGCTTAATTATAAACTGGTGCCAACAAACCGACCATTTTGCGCGTGGGTAGAGTAGGCTGATTCCGACTAAATTACGCTTGTCTAGACGTTAACTAGCTTGTGAATGAAAGAAGTGAGAGGGAATGCGTCTGTAGAGCCAGGGGAATAAGAGCGGCTTATAAAGAGTTACAGAAAACACGAAGTGATAGGCCCATATATATATTTTGCATGTGTTTAAAACTAGTCAAACCTTCAGCAGCTTTCATTATTCATAGATATGTTTCCTTATTATTCACACATTTGGTTGTCTTTATCAGTGAGTTTTTAACAAGCTCTTTAGAATATTCCAGGAGAAGGTCAGCGTTTGTCAAATTCTAACGACCAACATAACGTCGCTTCAAAACGGGACGCGTGAAAACGACTCGCGAATAATCAAGCTGTGCGCACACAGCCGCGCCAAGATTCCGCGAGTTCCGGTCAATATATCCCAGTTTGCATAGCGAACACAGCTATTAATCATGCTTTGCAAAATGAGCGAATGTAGATAATCATACGGGCTCGTTTGCGATCTTACGGGTTCACTCTACTGCTCTTACAGGTGTACATCGCCCAGGATGGGTAGTCTTGGGACTCATGCTTGCGTTCATTAATCACTGCTCGTTGTTATAAATATTACGTTACACCCTCATGCTGCAACAAACCAAGTTATTTTATTATAAACCCATTGTCACTGTTCCTAATGGATGTAGAAAGAGGCGACTGGTGCTAGGCGCCTGGAAGGAGATACACTTACAATAATCCAAAGTTAGCTTATTAAAGATTATATGTCAATGCTTAATAGTTTCATAACTGTCTATAACCGAAGTTTACGATTACACTGTCAAATGTCGTTAGCATCACGACCAAATGCCGTAATTGTAATAACTGAGCATCTTTCGACGTCGAAAACACACTTTCACATGATTCATGCCACAGCTATGCAAGCGTGAACCGGGAACTGATTGCGTAATCACTTGTGGTATGTCCGTTTATCATCCCGCGTTGTCCTCCTGACCACACCGCTGCGGAAGGCGGTATGCGGTGTTCTTGTGGTCACCCAAAGTTCGACTGCAAGCGTCGGCATGTGACACCTGTCAACCACCTGGTCGGCGTGTTTACACCGCGACGACGCACGACATGTCAGCAGTCAACAAGAGTGACACCCGCCTGCCACAAGCCAGGCAGGTGTGCGTGTTTCGGCACTGTCGATGTGTCACCCCCCACTGATGACGTCGGTAATTAGATGCACGTGAGTGACAGGGTAATTGATTGTTATGTATCGATACGGAGTGCCAGCATTGACACTCTCCAGGCTGCCTGAGTGGAGGGGATGCGGAGGAATTTGAGTATTAAATAAAATGTGACACTCTAAACACGCACGTACTCACGCCTCATACTGAATCTGACAAGCCATATTAGTAGATTCTTGAGACAGAACAACAACAACAGAAGCTGCAAGTTTGTAACACCAATTTGGTTCGAAGAATCGCAAGAAGAAAGAGGGTGGGCATAAAAAGGAAGTACGATAAGGAAAGAGGTTGTTATGCAATGCAGTCTAACGGAAAGACTGGTGAGAAACCGGATGAGATGCACAGTTTACTTGGAAAAGGAGGATACAGGCAAACTAGCAAAAAGGGGAAGGCCACAGCTGAGATGGGAGGACTGTGTGAGGAGGAATGTGAGAAGATTGGGGGAGCATGAAAGATGGAGAGAAGGGGACTGCTCATAGAAAACTATGGAAAGAAAGAACAGAACAAGTGGTTGAACAGTACTCTACCTCACCCGCACCGCGGTACAACAGGGAGCAAGGAGGAAGACCAACTGTGTGGCCGTTTGCCTGGGATATCGCAAAATATATATATATAACTTTTAAAGTTAACAGTCAGTTAATTTCAGAAATAAAACTGTTTGTTTGTGTATCTTTTATAAATAATTTTATTTAAATCATAAGACATACAACGAAGTTATTTTACACTGGATCCAGAATCAATTCTAGTTAGAATGAAGTTCCCATGAGAGCTCAATGCGATCGTGGACGTGTTTCTGTGTTGATGTTTTCAACGTTCGGTGCTACTTCGTGACTGAAAACACGTGATTGAAAATAATTAAGAGGGTTGAAAGCTAAATTTTGATCCGGCTATTGACTTTGGGAAAATGCACAATAGGTGATGAAACTTTGAAACGGTTTCGTAAAGAACTTCGCATTGAACATGTATGAGTTCACCCCTTGAACGTCATTACTACATCTACAACTTTGACGGAATTCTTTTTCCAAATGACGTACGGAACACCAACATAGTCTTCCGCAGTTATTGATATTCGTCACTCGTCGGGTTGTCACTGATTCTTGCCCAGTGCGAGCACTTGAAGGGCCACACCTCAGTCTGGTTACTTAGTCTTTGACAATCGCTTTTACTAGAAAGCTGCGCAAACATCGATATATATGCACAGACACATGTAGGGTGTTGGCATTAGTTAGGCTTAGTGTTAGGTTAGGATTTGGGATACACATTGAATAGATAACTGTGGTCATTCGAATTAAATTATCATGTTTTAGCCGACAAGAAATTATATTTTCTATACAGAGAATTTATATTTTTATACAGAGGTAGAACCGATGTTTAAAAATGAAGCCACTCGCGAGCACACCGATCCAGAGCTTACGTCGGTGTTTGCGTGTTGCGGGTTGCCCGCCCGTGCCGTGCCAGGCCGGGACCGAGACAGCCTCCAACACATCCCTACACGCTGTCGGTTCGTCTCGTACCAGGCATATGTAAGAAAATGGGGTGTCAATTGCCTCTGCTACAGGGCAATATGATCGACCTTCGGCGGTACAACCTCCCACACATCATAGAAAGTCACGAAATGCCACATTTGATGTGCTCTTCTCGTGGTTAATACGGACATTGTTTCCGTGTATTTGTCGACAAAAAATACCGCGTGACGAGTGACAGCCGCTGTCTCCGCAGGCCGGTCTCGTCACTCGGGGGTACAACCACCCTCAACGCAAACATGAGACGCCCCGCAGCCTCACGCAACCCACAGGTGGCGTGCTTGGAGAGGAATGTGTCTGCTTTCAACCACGACAACTTTGAATCGGTTTAAAATGAGAAGAATGTTAGTTGAATGACATTGTACTACTTGTTCTTGCTTCCTTTTTTATCTCTGTCTCTGTCTCTGTCTCTGTCTCTGTCTCTGTCTCTCTCTCTCTCTCTCTCTCTCTCTCTCTCTCTCTCTCTCTCTCTCTCTCTCTCTCTCTCTCCCTCTCCCTCTCCCTCCCTCTCTCCCTCTCCCTCCCTCCCTCCCTCCCTCCCTCCTCCCTCCCTCCCTCCCTCCCTCTCTCCCCCTCCTCCCTCCTCTGCCTCCTCCCTGCCCCCCCCCTCCCTCCCTCCCTCCCCTCCTCTCTCCTCTCCTCTCCCTTCCTGCCTCCTCCTGCCTGTGCCTCTCCTGCCTGCCTGCCTGCCTGCCTGCCTGCCTGCCTGCCTGCCTGCCTGCCTGCCTGTCTGCCTGTGCCTCGCCTGCCCTGCCCGCCTGCTCTCTCTCTGTCTCTCTCTCTCTCTCTCTCTCTCTCTCTCTCTCTCTCTCTTTCTCTCTCTCTCTCTCTCTCTCTCTCTCTCTCTCTCTCTCTCTCTCTCTCTCTCTCTCTCTCTCTCTCTCTCTCTCTCTCTCTATATATATATATATATATATATATATATCTCCCCCTCGCCCTTACCCTATCTCTGTCCCTCCATCTCCCCCTCTCGCTCTCTACCCGTCAAGCTTTCTCTCTCTGTCTCCCTCCCCTATCCCTCTCTGTATGTGTAATGTTAGCGTACATGTGTGCACGTTTCAGAATAACAACGTGCTGCAGAAACATATATATTTACACCGCGTGACATGAGAGAAGCCCCGTTGCGTTGGAAATGACGAAGGACGAGAAATGAAGGGAGACGGGATCAGATGAGGATGGACAGGACACAAACAGTGAATGAGTCAGGAGAGACTGACGCATACAACATGGACATCTGAACGGCGAAGTAGAAGAGGAGGAAACCCGAAATTAAGATGCAGATATAGTATGGAGGACATCTTGAAATGGCAGGTATACCTGACCATCCGGAAGTGGAAGATGGTGGCAGACGATGGCGATAGGTGCAGAAGTCGCGTTGCGAGGACCCAGCAGATTAAGTGATGTCCTTCCCACATGGCAAGGGATCAAGGGAGAAGAGGAAGACGCCCTGGAGGGAATCAACAGGGGGAAACCTAGAAGACTAAAAATAGCTGGAGTAGGTCAATCGATGAGGTAACGAAGAAGTGTGAAACCACCTGTGAATAAATAAAAAACACCTCTAAGAAGGTGCGAGGAGAAATGTTGTATCAGTGCCGTGCTGCAGTCTGGGTGGAGACAAGTCGGTTGGTCCGTGAGCGTAGTCGCCGGAGGTTGGTGCAGATCTGCGCAAATAACCTTGTAGCACTACCATGTACTGTGTAACTGTCTCCCTCTATTACGTGTCTCACGGCCATTATTATTTCCCGATACACACCTTTTAATGACATAAATCAGTGACTTAAATAACAATGATGAACCAACAATGACGTCACACAAAAGGTGACCATTCATCAAATTCACGTTACACATTAACAGGGCTTTCTTATGTTTTGAAAAGTCAGTGGGTAAAAATCACGTCATCGCTGTATCAGTTTGCTTAATCACTGCTTTGTTAAATGATTGCGATTATCAGTTTTACACAAATGGAACGTGTGGTAAACCTCGGGTATAACTAATTCGCTTATAACGAATACATGAATTGCTCCCAAAAGCTGTGTTATTTAATTACTATATACAGTACATTATTTCAGATATAACAAATTTCGGATATAACGAATAATTTGGCCGATCCTGAGCGATTCGCTATATACGACGTTTACTGTATATATTATTTAAAAATTAAATTACTTAAAATTATAAGCTTAATGTTCAACTTAACCTTGAATGTTGAGATGCTGTTTGCTTAGGAGCACGAAAGTCATATTAGCCATCCGATGGACAACAGCATGCATGGTATGGTCATTTAGATATTCATATTTCATATTTCGGTTACACAACGCTTAGAAAATATTCAGGTGTACCACTGATGTTGAGGGAATTCCATACGCGATTTTTCCTCACTTTCAGTATAACTATAAGATTAAATAAACACTTGTTTATATTAAATAAACACTTATTTATATTGCTATATTTGCTATAAAGTGTTACGCCAATTTGACTAGATTTGTTATTTTGTAACCAAAAATGTTTTTCTTGTCACACGAGTTGTGACTGGTCGAACCAATAATGGGTTTGTGCATGTTGCGTTATTTTTGATTGGTCAAGCCAACCACACATGTTGTGTTACAGGAGTATTGATTGGTCAAGCCAACCACACATGTGGTGTTACAGAAGTACTGATTGGTCCAGCCTACCACACGTGTCGTTTTACAGGAGTTATGAATGGATGTAAACATTTCCATTTATTTACATACAAACAGAATCTATTACAACGGCCTCACGGCGGCCTCACGAAAAGAAAATAACGTTTATTCTAGTGCATCCTTTGAACGCTAGAATTTAATCAGATACATAAATTTAATCAGATAATTACTATTACTAATCGTACTACTTAGAGCAGTGTAAAATGTCACATACCATTCCAATAATGGAAACACTTACTGATTATAAGTAGTGTTTCTGATCTTTTTGCAAAATCTGTTAGTACTATGCAATATTGGCTACCAATGTTGACACATTTCATGTGTACCTCAGCAATAAAACATAATGCAATATGATTTCAATTTTATGAAGATCGCTTGGTTTATTGGCAGGCTCTTACTAGGAGGTACAATTAGTAACCACCAATCCGTGCCAACCGTCGTTAAACTAAAGCGTCATGTTGCGTTTGACAGCTAGGTGCGGACTGGGTTGAGTTCGATGTGTGCACAATTTCATCCGCACTGGGATGATCGCGTACTCACGAAACGTTACTCTGCACCGAACTGTAGGCAGTTTCGTTGATTCAGACTAATGTTTTGGAATGATGTGTCTTACCGGTGGGACACTCACAGCCGTATTCTTATCGTCCATCTAAAACCTGTGCTAAGTTGCTAACCCACTAATGGAGCGAACTGTCCCAGCTCGACAATACCCTTGTCATGATAGATATAATATGTGGCTAATGCATGCATATGAACTGTATAATGGTCGTTGAACACGCAGTCACTCAGCCGTATGACGAAATGCTTGGCAAGGAAGACATTGACTGCATCGTTGAATAGATAGCTGTCTCGCTGTTGGTGCAGCACAGACGAATGCTCCCCGGAGACATCTAATTGGTATCGGAAGGAACAGCTTTGGCAGGCGGTGAACCGTCGAGCGGGTTTGTCGATTCCGTGGTTCCTCTCGTGATGCGGCCAAACAGATGGAGGTGTTCCTGTTGCCGCCATTTGTTGCGGGTCCTGAGGCACATCTTTGGCACGGTTAACCTTACACAACGCTTAACAATAATATTCAGGTGCACCATGGATATTGAGGGAATGGTACTCAAGGCCAATCGTTTCTCTCCACCACTACCCCCTACTTAGACAGTTGCACTCAAATTCAAGATGGCCACTATCATGTACCGTGCCCTTTCTAATATACATAAACAACAGTCATATTTGGTTAGACCCTTGCGTTTTTCAGATATCCCCAAGAAAGTTAGATCATTTGTTTCACAACTTTTGTTCCCAAGACTAAGCTTAACATTAGCAAACGTGATTTCTCTGTAGCTGCACCCAAATATTTGAATCAATTCCCTATCACGTTATAATCATTTGAAACTATAACTACCTTTCGTAAAATCTCAATTTGAAATCGTATTCCCATTATAAACCTTCGTCGGTCCTTTGCTTTAAAGATGACTTTAGCGCCATTTTGCCCAACGATTATCGTATGTTGCGTATAAGTGTATAATAATAATTATTATTATAATAATTATTATTATTATATAATCAATCGTTTAGAATTATATCGCATATTGCGTCTTGGGAAATCCCCGCCAAAATACAATCGTTTAATAAAATATGTTTCGATAATCACCGCTAAAAGACTAACAATGATGTTTCAAGGAATATTCAGCTACAAAGTACAAGAGTGTGCGTGTTTTAAATAAACGAAATCAGGGCATTTGATCAAAATGTTATATTTTAAGATAGGTTTGTGTAAAGGAAGAGAGACGTGAATTATGATCTAGCTCAAACTCTCCCGATGAGCTACCGATGATACGAATAACCTATGTTTCAAGTAATGCTCAGTAAAACAGCTCGCTCCAATATATATAATGGCAGGTGCAAAGAATATAGGTTATCTCGTTAATTAATACAACAGTTCACATCACTAATACATTGAATGTGATACATATCAGACTATTACATATACGCATATAGTTTATTGCTACACACGCACACACACACACACACACACACACACACACACACACGCACGCACGCACGCACGCACACACACACATATACACACGAACACACCCACACACACCCACACACACCCACGAACACACACACGCATGCACACACGCACGCACACACATTTACACACGAACACACCAACACACACGCACGCACGCACACACACACACATACACACGAACACACCCACACACCCACACACATACACTCACACACACACGCACGCACACACGCACGCACACACGCACGCACACATAGACACACACACACACGAACACACCCACGCACACACATTCACACACACGCACGCACACACGCACACACACACACATATTTACACACACACACACACACACACACACATGCACGCACGCACGCACGCACACGCACTTGCAGTATGCTCTATCCAAAACCCGGGGATGAAATTACGATATCCTAATCACACGTCTGCGGTTACGACAGAACTAATGACGTTGACCCGGTCGTCGCGTGCACGTGACCTTTCGAATAAATGGCAGACGAACATTTAATAAAGTTTCGAGCTCTACAATGTACGCATTTTCGCGTTCCCCTCTGACATTCAGGGTTGCGCCCGGAAACATTTCGCGCGAAAGTTGTTTTTGACTAAATCACCAGATCCCCAAATGTACGCAGTTTCGCAATATCCCATCGACTGCACACGACCGAACGACAGTCGACTGTGGCGATACAGACACTAGCCCACAACTTCGAATGTATGCATACCATTAGGTGTATGAATTAAATATAAAATGTACGCTTGCGATATGTGTCAATCCTCCTGTGATCGTTCTTGACTGCTGGCGGAGTAGCATAAATAATTGTCCGATTATTTATAGTACTGTACATCGCCACCGTCGTGGAGGATTCGTCGGCAATGCACTTCGCAAAGGTACCATCTGATATATTTGTTGTATAATGACCGTGTAGACTAGTGGTTTTAAATGTAAATATCATCCTGGATATCAACGACGGGTAGATTTAAACATAAACCACCACCATATAGGATGGTCCACCTGCAGGGCTCGTTATGTTAGTTCCACTGGATCAGTAGCGACCTTATACATAGGGGCCCCGGTAAGACTCACTTGTAGCTGGCGCTGGAAGGCTAGCAAAAACTTGCGGTAAAAACAAGCGCACGCACACACCACACCTGTCTTATGGGCTACGCACAACACATGAGGATAAATATAAACAAGTGTTGGGAAAATTAGTAAGGCTTGAATGTGCGCTCTCGTTCATAATAAGTAATTCATTGATTTGAATAAAGGGCAGAAACAGATTCGTTACCACCTAAAATAAACTAATGTAGTTTTTGTACGTTTATTTTTTATATGTAATAATTTGGTGTTTTGTTAGTTTTGCATTATTTGTCGAAAAAATATACCGGACATTAAAAGATGAGCTTATAAGTTCGGTATTTCTGCCAAAATAAACAAAATTAACGGGACGTGACGTAGACAGCTATTTGTGCCTAGTGTGCTGAATAGGTCTGTTCGACTTAACATCCGGTTCGCTCTGGCGGGGCACATTGTCGCGTTAAGGAGTTGGCAGCGAATATACGCAAACTCATCGAATATTGCTCAAGGTGGTCGGTCGGCGGCACACTGCACTGGCCTGGCCCCCTTCTACGGATGCCTTCGGGGTGGACTACACGACCGTGTCGCGTCCCGGCCTTACAGGATGTGCAGTGTGCCGTCTGGCGGCGCGTGGCTCGGACACGTATCACGCGCCAAGAAGTAATTCCAACACCTGTCCCCCTTGTAGAACACCGGCTCTGCTCGGGGGGGGATTTGTTCACGCTGTCCCTGACGCACTCGTCCAACCGACCACTTCCTTCGTTTGGCCAACGCCCATAATTGGGTTCTGAATATTCCGTCGTTTTCCCTGGTAATCACTCTTGCAACTGTCGCGTTGGAGATTCTCTTTGTTTAGTTATTGATAAAGCGTAACATTAACACGAATGATAATAATGATAATAATAATTAATATTATTATTATTATTAAAACAAGAGGATCACAATAGAAACAAGTGCTTGCACTTTCTTGTGTCATCCTTTATATTTGTCTGTCTGTCTAAGGACCAAAATGGAAACAAGTGCTTGCACTTTCTTGTGTCATCCTTTATATGTGTATGTCTGTCCAAGGACCTCAGTGGAAACAAGTGCTTGCACTTTCTTGTGTCATCCTTTATATGTGTCTGTCTGTCCAAGGACCACAATGGAAACAAGTGCTTGCACTTTCTTGTGTCATCCTTTATATTTGTCTGTCTGTCCAAGGACCACAGTGGAAACAAGTGCTAGCACTTTCTTGTGTCATCCTTTATATTTGTCTGTCTGTCCAAGGACCACAATGGAAATACGTGCTTGCACTTTCTTGTGTCATCCTTTATATTTGTATGTCTGTCCAAGAACCACAATGGAAACAAATGATTGCACTTTCTTGTGTCATCCTTTATATTTGTATGTCTGTCCAAGGACCACAATGGAAACAAGTGCTTGCACTTTCTTGTGTCATCCTTTATATGTGTCTGTCTGTCCAAGGACCACAATGGAAACAAGTGCTTGCACTTTCTTGTGTCATCCTTTATATTTAATGTAACCTGTATTTATATGTTATGTATGTACAAGCTTACATTTTATATTGAATAAATCAATCAACAAAGAACACGAAGAAGAACAGCAAGAAGAATAACAAGAAGAATAACAAGAAGAGCGAGAACAAGAAAGTTTATTTAGACTCCATTTCATTGTTTTCATTATATATGACCTACGAATCCTGCTTACTGTTTTCTGATTTTGTCCATTATCTTGTTTACTAGTTGTTGCTGTTCTGTACATTCCACAACATTCGTGCGGCAGCCGACAATATTCTCTATAGTTTTAATTTCAGTTATATCTATTTAATGAATTGATTGATAAAACTACTTTGGTTCAACAATTAAAATTTTCCCCGTTCCCTTGTCACTGGGGTATTTACTTCCGCGTCTTCCAAGCTTAATTCAATTTGGAAAAAAATCCAACGTTAGCGTTTGTTGCCTCCGAGCCAGGATATTTCTGGCTAGTGTTGACATAAACCTCGAGAATGCAACCGTAGGTTTGAACGACATATCCACTCTAAAACACAGCACCAGTAAGCTATGAACGCCATGCGAGATGGAAACATCGCGTACCTTGTATACAGACAATATTGATATATATTTTAGAATGTGCATTAATGTATATCTAAATGCAAATCTACGCGTGTCAAGAGATACACACCGGGAATTATATTCGATATATATATGGTTTGGAGATCATGAGAACCGCGCATAGACGGGAGCAATTGTTCGTTAGATTGCTCGATGGCGTTCAACGGTGTCACTCCTCTGGCCAACAACCAACGTGTGCCTAAGGGCGGACGTGCAGGGCGCGGTCAAATTGTATCGTTTTACTGTATTAAAGTAAATTAAGAGTCGACTCTACCTGTTTCCCGTAGGCCGGTGCGCAGTCATTGACGGTACAATATTGTGGCGGATCGATAGTTCGGAACGAAGTAGGATACACTACGATGGCAGTATGGCCTGTAGGAATGGCAACCCGAGAATGTGGAGGGTTGCAACGTTTTACAGCTTCGACGATGTTTTGTCTATAAAACCAAAGAATTTGTGCTGAAGGCAGAACAAAGACTTTAAAAGCAATCACGTCTGCTGCCGGAGACCACGTGACGACATGTCCATATATGGACGCAGGAATGCTTGGTTTAGAACAATATTCTGTCAGTCGAGAGAACCTGGATTCCAGTCATTTTGGTGTTGTTTCGAATCCAGTGCGATTCGATTGACGTCGAACTGTCTCAGTTTACTCTGTGTGAAATGGTACACAGAGGAAACGGCTAACACTATTCGTTTGCTTACCCGCTCTGTCCAGACGCGTACCCAGGGGTTTTCTGTTTACCCGCAGCACCCCCCCCCAAATCACACACTGCTCTATCATCCATATAGTATTTTACAGGGAAGTATTACCTACCATATCCAACACTTTCCTTGTCGATTTTCTCGGAACAAATGGACATGACAAAACACAACGACAACGGGGAGGGAGAGAGGGAGAGAGGGAGAGAGGGAGAGAGGGAGAGAGGGAGAGAGGGAGAGAGGGAGAGAGAGAGAGAGAGAGAGAGAGAGAGAGAGAGAGAGAGAGAGAGAGAGAGAGAGAGAGAGAGAGAGAGAGAGAGAGAGATAGAGATAGAGATAGAGATAGAGTGAGAGAGACATATTTAACAATATTTAACAAGATTTCGCAAGATTGTCACCCAGAAAAGTAACTCTAGATGGCAGGTGGACAAGGAAGCCCTTTGGCTTATTGAGAGTCCAACCCTTTTATCTACATGGATCCCGCCCTTCTGAGGTATATGTCGATTTTATTATTAAACGTATGCACGCTACTAGCATCCATTCAATCAACAGATAATATGTTCCATTCACTTACAGTCCTTTGTAAAAATTACAACTTTCTTATATCTAATGTACACTGCTCCTTTACTAATGTAACTTCATGTCCTTTAGTCCTTCTATCTTTCTTAACTGAGAAAAACTATTTGTATCAATATTTTCATAACCATTCAATGTTTTAAACACTTCTATCTGATCTCCTCTCAATCTCCTGGTCTCTAGTGTTGTTAAACCACATTATTTTAGGCGTATTTCTTAACTAAGATCCCTCATTTTAGTCGCTCTCCTCTGTACTCTTTCAAGCATATCTATGTCCTTCTTGCGATGTGGCCTCCATGCTTGTATACAATATTATATTGTTTTGTACAGCGATATTATTAGTTCCTTTTAATGATATGCTATACTTCGCCTAATTAATGTAAGGATTTGATTTCCCTTTGAAGCTGCAATTTCGCACTGCTCTGAAACCTTCATATCAGCACTAATGGTTAACCCTAAGTCCTTTTCTTTTACAGTAGTACTTAGTACAGTACCCCCCATTGTATATTGTACATCTTCGTTCCCATGCCTGTGTGGAGGCATTTACATTTCCCAAAATTGAACAACATTTGCCACTTTTCAGACCATTTGATCAACCTGTCAAGATCGTCTTGTAAATGCTGCCTATCTCCATCACGTTTAATCCTTCTAATCACTTTTGTATCATCCGCAAATTTCAACACCTTGCTTGTTATATCATTGTCAAAATCGTTGATATATATTAAGAATAATATAGGTCCCAATACTGATCCCTGTGGTACCCCACCCAAAACTGATTTCCAGTTTGAAGCCTCCCCATCAACTATTACACGTTGTCTTCTGTCAATCAGCCATTTTTCTACCCTGTTAATTAAACCATTTCCTATGTCATGGGCCTTTAGTGTAAGCAGTAATCTTTGATGTGGCACTTTGTCGAAAGCTTTCTGAAAATCTAAGTAGATGATATCTACTGGTAATCCCTCGTCTATCCACTTAGTGATATCAGACAAAAAAACATAACATATATGTTAAGCATGACCTCGCTTTTAGAAACCCATGCACGTTGAGATGGGTTTTTCAAGTTATGTTTAACAAGAAAATCCACCATGTGATCTTTAACTAGTCTTTCTAATAATTTGCAAACCACTGACATTAAACTCACTGGTCTGTAGTTATCTGACTTGTTTCTGGAACCTTTTTAAAAAAAACGGTATAATGTTTGCTTCTTCCCACTCTAAAGGAACCACTCCATCTTCTAATGACAAGTTGAACACTGTTGGAAGCGGTATGCTAATTTGTTCTACAATTTCCAATAGTAGTTTGGGTGGAATCCCATCCACTCCAGGTGATTTATTATCCTTCATTGCCAATATTTTAGCTACCATTTCCGGGGTTACAATGAACTGTCCTAAATAGTCTGATTCCGCCCACTTAAACTTAGCCTCTGGTATTGGCAGTGAACTAATATCTTCCCAGGTAAACGCCGAACTAAAATACTCATTCAGGTCTTCTGCTATTAAGAATCCCTCTTACCTTACCGAAAGTACATAATATTATTTAAAAAATTGCACAATCGAGTTAGCGGTAGCAGTAGTGGATACTATGTAGGTTTGTTTTAGCAACATTTATTTAAAATGAGATTAGTGAAAAGCTCGAATTGACCACCAAAAAGCCATCCTGTGCCAGGAGGAAGAAAGACAGGCAGACGGGGGAAGAGATGGGAAGACAACATCCAGGAGTGAACTGGTTTGATCTTCAGCACCTCCCAGCGGGCGGCAGAGAATCGAGAAAGATGGCGGGAGCTGTCAGGAAGTCATCAATGGTGCCACAACGACCGATGGTTACGAGATTGAGATATATACTATATCACATGATTTTAAGAAAACCCAGGAAGGGATACCTCCTTTTATACAACAATGGTGCTGTTGTTTTCGTCATTGTGGAGAGCAGTGACTCAGTCGCCAGAGCGTCGGACTCTCAATATGGAGAACCCGGTTTCGAACCCTGTGCTGCGGTGTCGAACCTTGGGCAAGCTCGTTCACTCTGCGTTGCTCCAGTGCACTCAGCTGTATGAATGAGTACCTGGCTAAAGACAGTGGTGTACATATTAGTGAACGAATAGTCTTCGCGTATTAATTGCAGCGAGGCTGGATGCTTCCCAGAGAAGTTGAGACGGTCTGCCAGGGAGTAAAGTGTAAAGCGCTTTGAGCAGTCGTGAAGACTGGATACTGCGCTGCATAAGAACTTACCATCCTCTGCCGTCCCCTGCCGGGTGCGAAAGTGACGAGATGGGAGATCACACCGCGGGGCCGACTGGGCTCTTGCGGCGCACCTTGGTTTAATAGGATTAAATCTAGCATCACGATAAGAGGATTATTACATTCTCACGGGGTGGTCTACCATCTATCAACTTCCGTCTGTGGTCAGCGAAACGATCACCGTGTATGTCCCCGTGTGTCCGCACATCGTGATGGTGTATGTTGCATGCTGCATGGTACACTTGATCCAAACAGTGCTTTTACAATGTTTTTCTCTTACAAACCTTTAAACTGATTTCATCATAGATATTGTAGAAGTTGTTCCCAACAATAAAGAGCGCTCACACTGACAACTGGGGCGTCGTAGAAGTCGGGATTCGTTGTGGAAGTTGTACAAGTCACCAGTCTGAGCGGGGCATTACATAATTATACATGTACTATAGCTATCACCTGCTCTTGAACGGTTTATGTAATTTTGGACGTAATCATAGTTTTTTTTACTATAGTTAAGATGAGGCTACGTTCTCTCAAACAGTTTACGTTCTGAAATATTCGCCTTGATCCGTGGTTTCTACGATTGTTGTAAGTTACGTTTAAGTTACGTTTTATGTTGCGAACAATTGGTTTATCCCCAAATCACTAAAAAAACCTTGACATGTGGTGTATGTCAAAAAAATAAAGAAGTTATGTTCCATTCGCGGGGTCGCCGATTAATCCCTGGAAGTTTGGCCTCCGAGGTGCAAGCTGTTTAGGAGGGAAACGTTAAGATAAGATACATGCATAAGCCCTACAGTCTCGATCGTATTTACGTAAAAGGAAGTACATTTGACGTTACTGATTAGGAAAATTGATCGTAACAATTATTTTGGAGAGTCCTTCTAATATAAAACGCACCGGTGAGAAATAAACTGAGTGCGCAACTTTGGCCGTCTTCGGAGCATGCTACAGATTTCCGTCTAATCCTTACTTTCATTAACATGTGCGAGTCGTATCGACGTTAATATTTTGTTCTCTCTTACAAATAACTTTATTCGGAGTACTACGCTGTATATCTCTTGATGTTTATCTTCTTTTATAACGCATCTGTTTCTGGTCACATTGATATGATATTGTAAAACGTGACGTATCGTAATGTTGACATAAAAATAGATGGGTGTTTTCTTGTAGAACTTACAACTTACAATGCCAGGCAAACAGCGAAAGGTAGAAGGTAATGACGCTTGAGAGCTGTAGTTTTCAAAAGTGTCCATTTACCAATACAGAAGGTATTTCACAGTGAAAGTAATCCGCGACGGCGTCAACTTCACCGGCGCTTCTTTCTTATGTGACGACGGCGGAACAAAAATCGTGGCCTATCCCCTAGGCAAATACATTGACGCGGCGTTATTGCCTCTTCTTACTCTCTCAACGGGTCAACACTCGCCTGGGGCGCAGGGTAAAGAGCACTAATTGTTCTTCTCATTAACCCGCTCCGTCGGCCGTTCAGCCATGAGTGATCGCTGCTGCGCTGAGCGCTGGGCCACGCGGTCGACGTGGGTGGTCCGCCGCCTCGCGACCACACACGCGCACGTCGCACGCGGCCCCCGCCGCGGCGGCCGGCCCACCACAGAGCAAGGAGCCGTGGCCGGTCCGAGCCTCGCACAAGTGGCGGATCCATCTACCGTGAACATCGCTCTCCCGTTTGAAGTCTCCACACACCGGCGGACGCCTGGAGCAGCAGAGCCGCGGATTTATAACAGTCGTTTTATTCGGCGACCGTATCTCGATTGTCGATCGAAGACTTATTGTCGTCGGGAGACAACGCGTCGTGCTTTCCCGTTGTCCGGACTGACGCATTTCGTAGAATTCGCTCGACCGGGTCGTCTGTCGGTCAGCGACCGGACACGACGCCAGCCGGCGACGATCCAGCCTCGGGGAGGGTCGCCAGCGCGAGTTGTCCGGCGAGGCGGTCTGCTGGTCACGCCAGGCGCCGACGACGCGACGACGTGGGTGGTCTGCGTCGAGAGAATTTTCTGTCGGTGTCGTCGTAGTAAACAGGTAGCGTCCGCGATCACACGGACTATTCACTCATACCAACCCACTCACTCACCAACACACTCACTCACTCATCCTTCCACTATTGCTACGGAATCAAATCGGAGTATTTTCCTGAACAGAATATCAACAATGATTTCTCGCTGTGTCTGCTCAAAGTCGATGGAATATCGTCGTGATTGTGTCCTCCGACAAACGTGACGGTGCGACAAATCGTACGACATTGTTCGTGACAGTCCGTGACAGTGCACGACTGAGAGTTCAGTCATGAACCTGCTCGTCGCGACCATTCTGTTCTTCTTCACGGAGTTAAGCGTCATCGCCGACGGACGCCGAAAAAAGTCGCCGAATTTCCTTAAATACCAGGACTGTGGTATGTGACTTTTCCTTGTATTTAATATTCTTTTTTATAAATACAATATGAAATTAACACTGTCGATGTTATATATGTATTTTATAGATATGTTCAAAAATCATATTAATTCGTGACCCAAATCATGTGTCAAAGTATTGACGTACAGTATTGTATATTTTAACATGGGTGGAAAACAAAATGAAGTACATTCACGTAAAGATTCCCAGTGAAGTATTATCACCTGCTGTACACGCTTTACTCTCCTCCGTCGACGTAATCCTATTTTCGAAATATTGTCGGGGGGAGGGGCGTGGATTGTGGCAATCCATCGTATCATTGCAAGGACCACTCGGTATATATTAGAACGAACACATTTAAAATAACTTATTTTCTACGCCGGACAAACAAGAATAAAAGTGTGTGGGTTATTTTTGGAGATCGTTGATGTAGCTAAGAAACAATTAACTATTGCAACTCACCCGTACGTTATCGTACCGGGCGTAATTGTGTATGGTTATGTGGTTTTGGTTATATATCAGGTTTATGATATTTAATGAGTAATCATTGTCATGTCCGAACGAATTTTGATGATATGTATAGCGTATATTCATTAATTTAAGGAAAATACCAGTATAACATGATATAATATATACTTATAATAAATGCATTTACGGAATATTCCTAAATACTAAACTGTCAACTTTTAACACATAATAGTCTTTAAAAATCAATCATGATTTTGGAGTAATCAAATTTAGAATACTATTAATACTTTATATGAGTACTTTTTTCACACGCAAACTCCACATCCCGTCCAGCCTGATGTGCATGCTGCGTGCGATGCTAAGTTACTTTCACTGTAGGCCTGTGTATTACCAGGATATATCCGTTGAAATTCGTCAAACACGCCACTTATCAATCAGCTCATTTCCCCGTTGTCTGTGTATGAAGAAAATGCATAGTTTACATTCCTCGAGTCGACCACCACAAAATTACGACGAAGACAGTGACTGTAATACCCGTTACAGAAACGTGCCTGTCAGTTATTGAAACATGTTCGTTACTACAACATGTCCTTGTGGAAATGTGTGTATTGTAGAAACAGGTCCGTTGTGGAAACGGGCGTACCATAGAAACGTGGCCGTTGCAACGATTTGTCTGTTGCGTTAATTGACCCATTATG
Source organism: Paraescarpia echinospica (assembly GCA_020002185.1). Lineage (NCBI taxonomy): Eukaryota > Metazoa > Annelida > Polychaeta > Sabellida > Siboglinidae > Paraescarpia > Paraescarpia echinospica. Next base: position 3,707,893 of record CM034543.1, read on the forward strand.
GAATCGCAGGCTATACGTTGTGGATACTGTCTCCGTATTGGAAATCCGTTGTGGATACTGTCTCCGTATTGGAAATCCGTTGTGGATACTGTCTTCGTATTGGAAATCCGTTGTGGATACTGTCTCCGTATTGGAAATCCGTTGTGGATACTGTCTCCGTATTGGAAATCCGTTGTGGAAACTTGTCCATTATAAAATGTTTTCGTTATGGAAATGTATCCGTTGTGGATTGTGTTGAATGTAGAAATATGTTATATACATAAACATTTCCGTTCTCTGTCAGGTGTTTTGATAAATGTTCGCGTGTACCGCAGCTTTTCTAACCACTGTAGACCAATCTAATTAAAAACACAGCAACCGTAAAGATAAACGGTCCATTTAACCAAGTAGACATTCGCCACCTTATTTGCCGCCTTAATGTGATCTCATCCGAGTGCAGTTATCGTGTACTGTTACTACGGTCGCATGTCTAACGTGAGTGTTTACATGCAGGAGTATAGATCTCAGTATCGAACCGCGTTCCAGACCGGGACATCAAACATACAGCGACGTCGTAGAGTATACCGCGGTCGTGTAGTTAAAGCTTTGAGCGTAGAGCAGCCATAAACACAGAGGGCTCATATCTACATTCTCCGCCTAACATATGACCTCGCCCGAATGCAGATATATCGTGCGTGGTTACTATGCGGTCGCAAGTCTAACTTATAGTGTGTTTACGGGAATAAGCCCAGTATCGAACTGTGTTCCAGACCGAGATATGCAACTGTCATCGACTTAGATCGACTTAGATCAGCTTCTATAAGGTATAGGCCCCGGTATAAACCGCTCTAAAGACAGTATAACGGGTGTTTGGTAAACAGACTATACATGGACAACCAAAGCGCAAGATTGCGTCACGCGATGCACGCTTGGCACTACACGGGGAAGTACATCGGCACTACGCACCTCCACCCTGGCACTTGTGAACAAACCCGCCGTACACTGCGCACGGTGTAATGTAGAAGTGAACTTATCAAGAGTTGATGTCAGCATCAACATCCTCTGGAGTACGTCACCGGGTGCCTACGACCAACTAAAGTCGAACACTTGCCTGCCTTTGTAGACTTCGCAGATTTATAATTCGGAAGGCAAGCAGCAGTGCCAGAAAACCCCAATACTTCTATAGTTTTCCCTCAGTGTGCTATATACCCCAGTGTTTAAAGCAGCAATGCAAAATCACGGCATCCAATTAATGAACAGATTTAAAGAATTAACGAAATCTATGGGTTCAAGAAGACGACTAAAGATTATATTCTATGTACTAGATTCGAAAGTTTGGATGCGCTACTGCTTTCCATGGGGACCATCCGACAGTGGAAGGTGCGGAGGTGGTGAATGGTAAACCACGGCAGATCACGTCATCAACGCCTGCTCGCTGCATGGCTCCCAGGCGGAGAAACTGGCTTTGTAGGGCTAGATCTGGCGACTAGAGAATGGTTGCTTGACGACACACTGGAATCGTTGCCTGTAGACAGTCGGAAGAAGCAGGGGTGTCTGGAGAGATGAAGAAGAACGGACGACCAGATAAGTAGGAAATCTGTGATGGACAACAACATAGTCTGGGGTGTGTCACGGACAACAACATAGTCCTGGGTGTGCCACGGACAACAACATAGTCCGGGGTGTGTTACGAACAACAACATTGTCCGGGATGTGTCACGGACAACAACATAGTCCGGGGTGTGTCACGAACAACAACATAGTCCGGGTGTGTCATGGACAACAACATAGTCCGGTGTGTGTCACGGACAACAACATAGTCCGGGGTGTGTCACGGACAACAACATAGTCCGGGGTGTGTCACGGACAACAACATAGTCCGGGGTGTGTAACGGACAGCAACATAGTCCGGTGTGTGTCACGGACAACAACATAGTCCGGGGTGTGTCACGGACAACAACATAGTCCGGGGTGTGTCACGGACAACAACGTACGTAAACCGGGAAATGCAGACCCGTAGCGAGGTTGGAATACGGGGTGCGAGGCTCCCCAAAAACTATGTAGATAGTACCATTACTGCGGGCAAGTACACGTATTGAGAACCCTGACCGGGACTATTGTGGGCACGAACCCAAACTTATTACATGACGGATTTAACGACTCTGATGAAGAGATAGTCGTTCAGTTTTTAGTTCGTGTTGTCGAATTTCACCATAATCGCTACAATCCTAGAAATTGACCAACAAAGTATTGATCTTTATTTTCTCAGTGTGACATTACGCCTTAGCATGCCTATGTATTTTTCACATTCCTCGGGATGAATCCAGTCGACGGGTCCTAACAATAACTAATACCGCGTTATCTGCATGATAATCGATAAAGCCGACATCAAAGGACCCGACATAAAACGTGGCACGATACATCGCTCTCGGCACAAAGCTTCGGACACTTGCTCATTGTGCCGCATAAAGCACACACTGGCGTTAATGTTACCATGGCTGTAGATAACGATAGATAAACAGATATAGATAATACGATCGGCACGAAACGTGAGGAGCGTCGGCACCGCGCCTTTATACACATTTCAAAATACGTGTACGACAAAAAGTACTGCAATAACAAAAAGATCAAATGCTAAATTCCGAGTACAATTTTTTATGAAGGAACGTATCGGATGTGGCCCACTCCATGACACCGTCGCTTTTTACTGCACCCGTCTTTTGGATTAGAAACAACTGAAGACACTTTCTGTCTGATGTAAACGCCGGAAAAGGTAAAAGAAGATGCCATACGTGTGGTGAATGTGTATCTTCACAGACCAGAGTCGGTGGTCTCTGTCTGTAACCTGTCAACATACACCAACGCTGATTCGTGTGCGGCACGCGTACTATGCTGCAAACTACGAATGGAAAAAGTCGTCAGCGCGTTCAACCATGCATGACGCATTAAAGGGTTACGGTGACTGATCTCGTTTTTATCGAACTGTTATGTAGTAACTACACCTGTGTACATTCAACGAGGCCATCAGGCAGCACAAACACCCATATACCGGTGATTTACGTGGAACGTTTATTTTACACACGTTTTATATCTCACACGTTCTCTTAAGCCAAGCAATACTTAACAATTATATCTGCAATGTGCATCCCGTATTAAGTATACACTACATATCGTAATTAGAAGTGTTTACGTTGTTACATTGTGACAGTAGCATGGAATAGGGAACATACCCAGGAGCGTATGCCCAAACCTCAGTTTATGGAGGGAGGCAGCTAATTCAGAATGGTGAACCAGTGAGCAACGCTCATCTGGTGGATGTTTGTTGATGTTTGGTCGATAAATAACTAGAATTACAAAATAAAGTTGAAACATAACGTCTACAACCATTAATGTGACAACAGTACATTAACTATTGAGACACACCGATAGTTCTACGTGTATAGTTACACGCCAAAATTGTATCGTTTCCCGGTTCCAACATTTTGCGGTTTTACGTAACTTATTATTTCAGTAAATAATTCACTGATATAGTTACGATGCAGATTTAAGTAATGTTTAATTATTATTGCGCAATTTGTTCAACTGTTTAATATATATATATATATACATATATACACAGTATACAAATACCAGGGGTACATACATATATAATTAACCTGCTTGAAAAGTCTTCAACTCATGCGTACTTCCAGCGATGGCATACGGCGCGGAAACATGGGCACTCACCATCCAGGCAAAGAACAAGCTAGCAGCCGCACAAACAGAGATGGAAAGAAGTATGTTAAACATCACATATCGGGAGAGAAAAACAAACATCTGGGTAAGAGAGAAGACAGAGGTCATAGAACAAATCTGAAGACAGGGCAGGGCACATCAGCAGACTACGAGATAACCGATGAACATCCCGTTATCACAACTTGGAGACCTTACGAAGGGAAACGATCTAGAGGAAGACTGGCTAGACGGTGGAGAGACGAACTAGACGAGTACGGGAAGAGCACCATCTGGCAGAGGATAGCGCAAATATATATATATATATATATATAATATATAATATATATATATATATATATATGAACTTTTGACGCACTTCTAATGAATTTATTATTATTAGTAGTAGTAGTAGCGTGTCCTCCGGTTTGCACGACATATTCATAGATACAGAATACGGTTTTCCGAAGCATGCGTACATAGCGTTTGCTATTGTGTATGTGCAGTTTTTTCGCGACGAAAATGACGTAATACGTCCCCGGCTGATCGCTGGCCAGTTTACGTAGCGCGGAACAATCGCAGAAAATACGCGTAACGTTTTGGACAATCGATTGACGTCTATCTAATGGTAATTCCCATCTAACATCCAGTACGAACCAGGAAACTGGTTAAAATCCACGAACTAGTAGGGAATTTCAAAAATATAAAATAATAAAAACACAGTCCAATTATTACAACGTCGACAAGTATAATAAAGAGTATAAAAATAGCAGTAGCGACGAAGATATTATATATCCATAACTAATTATATTTCCAGAACTTTCCAGAACAATAATTTACCTTAGCAGGCAGTGATTAAGAACAGTTATATAGCAATACTATAATGGGTTGATACTGAGAAGGCGGAAGTTAGGATTATTTTATGTCCATTCGAACTTCCGACAATTTCGTTCAATTGCTCTTGAATCAAGCAAAATTTGATAAGAGACGATGGTGACATTACACGAACGAGCTGCTTTCGCGTAATAATTGCAGCGTGGCTGAATACTTCCACTGGGAGTTCATATGATGTTTGTATGACGGTGTCCGCCCGTGGCAGAGTGTACCGGAGGTTGTAGGAGCTAACTAGAATTAGATTAAACGCTCGGCGCAATCCGCGCAATATCGCCCCGGTCCCTTTCCCCGACGCCGCTTCCCGACAGGTGTGTACCAACCACCCCCCTCTCCCGCATCCCCTCTCCCTCCCACAGGTACTTCCCCGCAGCCACACTCTTCCCGACCGGCACACTGCGCATGTGCACAGGTAATCCGTCGAGTTCCGTAAAGTTGTTGCATCAATTCGTGGGTGGTGCGTTACGTTACTCGCCCACCCAGTCTGTTAGCCTTGGGGGGTCTCCCGTTGACTCGCTAAGGTAAATATGCCACGTGCTGAGATGCGGCGGGACTTCCCGGCATCCACGGATCGAGATCCGACCCGTCAGGACCCGCTATTCCTGGAGTCGTAGAATGCTGGGACGAGGCGGGCGGCGTGCGTGTGGTCTGACGGGAGAGGACGCGGGGAGCCGCGGTGTCCGACCGGCGACTGGGCGACTGACAGGAACCGACAGACGAAGACGGCGTGCACAGTCACTGTGGTCGGACTGTCAGTCTAGCTGTGTGTCCGTCAGTCAGGCAGAGAGATACAGACAGATATATAGACGGACGGACAAACAGGCAGACAGGTAGACGGGCAGAGAGACAAACAGACAGACGGACGGACGGACGGACAGACGGACAGACCGTCAGAAAGACAGACAGAAGACAGACAGATTGACAGATTGACAGATAGATAGACAGATTGTTAGTTTATAAATATAAGCGATCGCATGCATATATGGGCGATCTTTCTAGATTCGTTATGGGAAGCAACTAGTCATGACCACCGAACCGTAACAACGTGCCGACAAACGTAATTACTCTTTCTTTTAATCTACAATCACGAGTGAAAACAACACCGATGTTCTCTATTTCCTGGTGTTCGGTATTAATACAATTAGACGGGTGAATGTGCTGAGTGAATTTGCAAAACAAGTTTTATTAAATTAAACGGAATGAAGAAAACATTATCGATTTATCGATGTATTTTATCATTATTATATGGACATACTGGTTGACTGTCTAAAATACAAACATTATTAGTATTAACAAAAAATTTTCAAAAAGAGAACGAAAAATCGTCTTCATGCACGTACGTATATAATGTTAACAATTTTGCTCACCGTCTACCTGAAAGTACAATTTTTCTCATGTGTCGATCAAACGCTGATTAGATTTTCACACCAGTCGACCTTTTCATAAACGGAAAAGTCTGTGAAGAAATCACGGCCGCGGATAAACAATGGGCAGCTGGAACAGCGGAATGCGCAAGCATGGGCATTAGACACGCGCGAGCGAACACGAATGAAATAAAACACACCTGCGTAGTTAGTTATACATTATGGAGAATCGACATCGCACCTGAGGGCTATTGCGATTGTGAGGCGGTTCCGAGGCGCACCTGATGGTAATTCAGACATTGTTCAGTAAATCATCAGCACACCTGACCGGTGTTCACACGCTCTTGCGAAACGGATCAAATTAGTGTGAGGCTGCTATTAAATTTCTTCCCGGTTAAACACAGCTGACGGAAATAACACGGACAAAACATTATCCCGTCAGACATTCCAACGTCACCACGACTTATATGGGGAGTATTCAGCCTAGCCGCAATTACTGCGCGAAGAGTATTAGTTCATATCTACCTAACCCTGTTCTACGTTTAGATGCTTTACAAAACTGCCCAAGCGGTGGAGCAATAGCAAGACAGTTCGAACCCCGTCCCTCTGTGGAATGTTGCTGTTGCTGTTGATGATGATGATGATGATGATGATGTTGTTGTTGTATATACGCATACCATCATGCATGCGCGTGTTTGCGAGTCAATGCGCGTATTTTCTTAACTAACACGTACACGATTTCACCATGCAATCACGCTTAAGCTACGTCTAACGATAGTCTTTCATATTTCGCCATTTTCTGTTTGCCTGTCTAGGCTCGGATTCGGACCGACCGATTCAGATCGTGGAGATCGACGCGCGTCCGTTGCCGATCCGAAGTCCGGGAAAGCTGAAACTATCGGCGACTATCAATATCACGGAACCGCTGCCAGAACATATCAACGTGGACGTGAGCATCAGCAAGTACTTCCTAGGAATGCCCTTCAAGATTCCCTGCATTCACAATTTCGGCACATGGTAAGTTCTTGTTGTTCTTCTCCTCTTCGTCTTCGTAGTCTGGATGAGGGCGGCGTCGACGCTGGTTCCTGCCAGACCAGAGGGGATGCAGTGCACGCGACGAGTTAGCCATCAGCTCCGTGGTTCTGTTGTAACATCATCAAGTGTCGTGTTATGAGCGGAGAGTTTCGTTGCATTACCAGACAACACTGATCTCGTACAGTCATCGCCATCCGCCATGACAGCCGCAGCCAAGTCGCTTGGGTTTCCTTGTTCTATTTGTTCCCGGCTTTACCACTACTTTTTGCCCAGGCCCCTCGGTTTACCATCGCTCTCTGTCCTTCAGGTGCGCCATTGTATCTGCCCTGTGTTCTTCACCGTTCAGTGAAAAAATCCGTGTGTCATCCAGGCACTGCATGCTTAGATTCCCAAAACTAAACGACTTCTGTGGTGTCGTTTTTGTGGCGATAGGAACGTCCGGTTACTCTCGCTCGCTCATCGTTCTGCGAGTTTTACTGAGGCTCTGGGAAGATTGGCTGAAGACAGCGCTGGAGCGCGGTACAGTAGGAGGTAGAACATATGACTCACGAATGAATTATCTTTTAAAATTAAGTGTGCCGATAAAATAGTGACTGGCACTATCATCCATGAACCTATTAGGCGATGACATGTCATTATTAAAACTGCGCTATCATCATGCATCTGCGACCCACGGTGGCTGGTTCAAAGTGAATCCGTTCGACCGTTGCAACTTAGCGTCTAATCAAGGCGGCGGGATATAACAATAACTGGCCTGTTTGTGCAATGGCCGTCGGTCGTAAGTCAGCTAAGTTGCACCAATCGACGCCGGACAACGTTTGTTTATCAACAAACGTCGCAGTTTGCGCCGTCTCGTTGATTTCGAGTGGCACCTTTAAGTAGTCTACCATGTTTTCAAAATAATGGAACTGTAAATATTAGTACGTGTCCATCAATGGGACAGTCATAAAACTGTCGGATAGATAAGGGTATTTCTACCGTACTCCGCTGAGCAAACAAGGCAGGCATAGCGAAACGATCTTGGCGGTTGGTGCCAGCCGTATATGCTAATATCACAACCGAGAATACAGGAAATAGTTCTGCGTATGTACAACATACAGCAGCTTCTGTGAACATCCTACCCCAACCGATGCCATAAGATGCACCAAAAACATGTACATACTTGCATACACACAAACAAGAGATACATTAAGTCTTTCTTCGAGCAGTTCGTGTAAGAGGAGCAACCTGGTTTCGTGTGAAGACAAGAACAAATTGAACCATACATAATTACAACAACTCGACAGAGATTCTATTTAAAGCGAGGTTAACCGTTCCGCTACTCGCAATCAACCAATCATGCCAAGTCTTGGTTGTTTGGGAACCGAGTGAATGTGCCGAACACCAAAAAACGCATCGTCTGCCTACTAGCAGAAAGGTTGTTTTCCTTTACGAATGTTTTCTTTATAATTTGATCATTTCGTTGGCACAATTTTATAACCGCAAACACTGTTTGATACTTATTAAATGCAACTTGACGGGCAGTTCACCTTCAACATATTTATTCTAGTATTTAGAACATTATATTAAAATGAAAAACATTATAGCATTTAATGCATTGACAACAAACAAGAGCAGCAGCAGCTCATGCACACGCGTCGTAAACGAACCCGTCAGCCCTCCTGACCGCCCACCATAACACACACCTCTGTCAGGCCGCGGGTCGTGCCAGGGTCGCTGTTTCTAAGGAGGTCTTCTTTGGCAGTGGCTATAAACAGTGGCGCCATGCGGCGGGCGATGCACCGGAAACACCGCGTGTTACCACGGAAGTGACGTACTGTTGCGTCACGCCATTACCACTGACTTCTAGAGCGCAGAGGAGGAACACTTCGTGGATTAACCTGGAATACGACTACACTAGTTATGGAAAGACCGGTATCATCTAACCAAGAAACAATCCCACCTAACCAAATAACAACTTCACCACGTCGTTCTTTCCTGAGTGCTTGACACTGCTGTCATTATTGTGCATCACTTGCTCCTGGTCTCCTCTCTTGACACTTCAGTATCTAATTCACGTTCGAATTTAAGATAATATTGTGGTGTTAGTACACATTAACGTGTTATTAAAATGGGTAAATGGACTGCGAACACAGGGCATTCAATCCGGTTAGTCGGCTCTATGAAAGGGCGGCTTCGTGCTAATCTCTCTCGACACGTTTTGTCTAAGCTACTTGGCTTATCTTAATGTAGAGCCCCCGCATCGCGCTGCGTCATAGGGTCGTAGAGCAAAATTATGGATAAAATCTAAGGTGCAAATGGTAGTGTCAAGTTCTAGGCGACGTGTTTTGTTTCATAGTACAATCTGTGGACGTTTTCCGGAAGCGATGCGCAGTTTTCACCGCTTCGTACGTAGACCACGTCATATCGGGAATCTTATATAAAAGAGGCAGGCTGCCCGTCAAGTTGCTTTTTTTTTTCATTTATTATTTAATATAATATTCTTAAGATTATAATAACTATGCTGAAGATATAGTTCCCGCCAAATTTTGTTTAGTAAGTCCGTAACAACGTTCGCAGTTTGGAAGATACGACCTCGGAGCTTGTTCAAATGGTAAACAAAACAAACTTTATTGGCGGGCTGAGTTAACCGCAATACCCTTTGATGTTCAACGCAGATTTCCTGTTACAAATTACGAAGCTGGCAAATCTCGGGTAGAGGAACAGAGTGCCTTCTTTTACAATAGAATATTGCTGTGATAAATATCGTTTGATGAGTTCGCATGCGTTATGTATGGATGTGCGGGCGCGCCTGCACACAGGAGTGTTCTTGCCAAAGGCGCTGTGCACTGATGCGACATTGTGTGACGTAGACTTGGTGATAAGAACAGAGATAGGTCTAATTCTAAGTCAAACGAATAAAAAGACACGTGCACTTGGTGACCCCAGCCATCGTGTTGGTCGATTCTTGTCACACGCTATTAAATCTCAGGTTGTATGTTCCGATAAGTAATCATTAGGAGGAAGTTCACTGAGCGAGTTCTATTTCTCCCAGTTGTTGTTTAGTGTGGGCGACGGTGGAACGTCAAAGGTATGTCCCGGTAGTGACGCATGCCTCAGCAACAAGAGCCAGTTACAGGCAGCAGCGGCTCTTTAGTATTTTAATGTTGCGTTTACAATTTCAACATTTCGCGGGCGCAACTAAAAAAATGCGAAAACCGTTTCGGGCTTATTAAGCGCAATTTGGAGAACAATGCACCTTCGACATACTTATTCTAGCGCTAAGAACAGCCTATAAATAAACGAGCTACGGGTATCGTAAGGACAGATGGCTCTGGGCGACATGAAATAGACATTGAGCAGACGACAAATGCACAAATGCCCGCGCTGCCACAATCGTCAATTCGGCGTTTCCGTCTAGACTGAATGGAAATCGGAGTTTGATAGCTGAACCATTCGTACCGGAGAGGGAACACGGTCTCTTGTGATCGCGATGCCCCATTTGACCCCTCTGCCCCTGCCTGAATGGTCGTGTTGCGCCTTGTAGTGTCTCGCGGTGACAGATATTCTACTCGCCGTTTTCCGCGGATTTGTCGACTTCGCAGTCCATATTACCTTAAGCAGTTCTATTCAGTTCTGCGTATAAAGCTGTGTATCCCTTTTTGAGCAGCGCCTGGAGTGTCGAGATGGCAGGTGCTACAACAGAGCGTCGCACTTAAACACAAACATTAAACAAGACACAGTTATTGTAATAGTTACTTTCGCCATTGGTGACCAAGCATAACAGCACGTTAAACATCAAATAATTGACTTCGTATTGGAAAATTGAAGTAAATGCCACACTTCGGTTTTTTTTAATCTGAAAACACATTACGTTTATATCCTCAAATTCGACCTAACCCGCGGTGATTGGTTTTGAATTATTAGTGGTCACTACAAAAGTCACTGTGCTGACATAAGTGAATGGTCAGCGTATATCCGTTGCTTCTGCGAGAAAGACCCAATGCAGTAGTACATAAAACATTAACGTTATTAGAGTTTCCGATGAAAGAGCTCAACAACATTCACATACCACTCCTGTAGGGAATATTTACGAGCAATCCTGAATCAACACCATGGCTGTAACAATTCCTCGAGGTATCGACAAATCCCGACACATAACGCGACGTATCTTTCTTTACAAGAATAGTTATGCGTGTGCGATGCATGTAAACAAATTAATGTTATCGTGTTGAAAGTTGAATCTACGTCAAAAGCAATCACCGGAAACCGTTTCGAGCCTACCTGTTTGACACAACACCTGCCTACCAAACTCACAAAGGACACACGCGCATGATTATCAAATAGTGTCTTCTGTGACACATTTCTGGTCGAAATACCGGGCGAATTGCCTCAGTTTCGTCTGTTCCGCGCGCGGAATGGACGATCAACTGTTTCTCTAAAACTAAAACTCGGTATCGTTATGTATCGCGATACGTATAGTATCATGACAGAAATATCGCGAGGTGTATCGTGTCGTGGGTTAGTGTATCGTTATTGTCCCATACCGTCCGTAGGTGGAGTATCGAGTCCGATGCCGCGCGGGTAACGAGCGAGATGGGGAAGATCAGTGACACTGACATGTGTGCCTTTGTACGAGGATCTAGATAGCGGTTATCAGATCACCTGTCTCGGCTCCAAGGTACTCGGCACACGCCATAGGCACTCCGCCGCGTGTGGGGTCCCGCAATGCTACGCCGGCACATCAACGAAGCGTATGGTACGTTTTTTTCCACGCGCCAATGTCTACTCTACTGTGACTTTATAGTATACATTTCAACAATGTGTAGCTTTCATGTGGATGGATTACAGATAAGATGCGGTTTGCTGTGACAAGTTTTTCTGTAGATAATAGATACTCGCACTTACACGTTCGGATATCAGTTGTGTCATTCTCAACTTCAACATGGCCACGTTTCAACGGTTCGCTCCGGCGGCGATTTTTTATGGGCGGTTGGTATTCTATATTTCCACGTGTCTCTCTACCAATGCGTCTAATCATTCTTCTGTGGTACTGGGGAGAAGCTTGTAATATTGTCAAGAACACATTTAGACAGGCTTTTACATAAGCAAATAAGCTGTTAGATTTACCAACGGATTTATGAAGTTTGTTCTTTTGAGACATGTTTGAGCAATAGTTACATAAACTGGATATTGCATAATTATAATAAAGACAACGACGACGGTAGCGACGATGACTGTTGTCATTACCATCGTCATCCATAATAACTATTTGTGGTATGCATACCTTTGCTGTAGACTTTGTGACATGGCATACCTTTGGAGAAAACAACGATTACGTATGAATACAACTGTATACCGATAACCGAGGTAACGAGTTATGCCCGTGCGGTATATTAATAAAGAACATATTATTGACATAGATAATATAAAAGCATAATGACAATGCACTAAATACTATTATGTTTATTCTTATTTATACTCGCACCGACTGAACTCCTGTTGTCCTGTGTTAATTACACGGACCGTTTGATGAGGACGTGGTTTGAATAAGTGATCGCAACAGCAGTTAAAGATCGCATCTTGTGAGACATTTTTATTTAAGTATTGGATGAAATAAAGAGCTCAATAACCGTGTCTACAATATCCAAGTAGGCACAAGTAGGCACAAGTAGGCACACGTAGGCACACGTAGGCATACTGTTAGCCTACACATGCGTCTTTTTATCTATAGACCTCAAATTATATATATGTATATATATATATATATAATTATATATGTATATATATATATATATATATTATCTTTTTAGTTTTTTGTTTTACCGCCGAACAATACGAAAATGATATTTAATAGTATTTTAATATAGTAATATATCTGTAAAATGTGTTGCAATTTAGATTTTTACTCCTTATATTATATTCGAAAGTAAAATATAATTTGGCGATGAAATCATACAACCAACTTTTATTACCTATACCAACCTCTGCATCGTATATGTTAGCATACCAATAAACCAGCCAATGAAAATCGCCGTAACAACCTAGCGTAAACTGGGCACGATGACCTATAATGACGGCAATAATCGGGGTATAACACGCAAAAGCCGTTCTGGTGAAGCTTTTGTGTGGAAGCATGGACGTACAGAGAATGCATTCCACGGAAGGCACGGCCGACTTAATGATATAAGTATCTTGTGTTGACAGTGATTTATGAAGACGTCTTGAAGTAGTTGTCATGGCTCTTGACGTATCACGACATTCGGTCGTTGGGCAGGCCCGCGGGTGGGCTGGAGGCTGAAAGACGCTAACTAGGGTCGACCGCCAGCAATACACCCGTCATCTGGGTGACGTTCCCACGCGATAGGGACAAGTTTAGTGAAGTTCAAACGAAACGTTCTGTGCTAACTAGGAAGGGTACAGCACAGTTAATTCTATAGCGTCTACACTGACGAGGAAAGCAACAATGTCCTTGTTTTATTGTTTTATTTAAAATGATTCCGTGTGTTCGTATATGTGTGTGTGTGTGTGTGTGTGTGTGTGTGTGTGTGTGTGTGTGTGTGTGTGTTGTGTGTGTATGTGTGTGTGCGCGCGCGTGTATTGTTCGTGTGTGTTGGGTGTGTGAGCGGCGAGCGCGTGTGTGTATGTGTGTATGCATGTAGGCATGCATGCAAGTATTTGTAATTGCCGTGAGTTACAAATATTTGGTATTCTCCACGGCCAAAATACAAAAACATGTGGTACAAAATGTATGTCTGCAACTTGGGATATTTTATAGACGTTTATTTGAATGTGGTTATGCTATTGCTGTAGTACGTCAGTCTCTACGTTCTGAATATGTGAATATATATAATTTTAATTGCCCCTAACTGAAGAAAACCCACCTTCTTAATGGTATAGATCGGGTAATAAAATGTGGTGCGCTTTTAAAAATTACTTCAAGATCGTGACGTGCAGTTGTAACTTATAAGCGCGTTCACGCTTTAATGGCCGTATCAAACGCGAGGGGCGAGTGCTTCGCGGGCGATACATTTACAAGCGATACGCCTTCGAGATGGTATCTACCATCTATTGAACGCAAAAACGTCATTAGTCGCCGAGTCCATTTCTCCGACCCACCAGAAGGGCGCCATGCGAGACTTTGAAGGGTTTCTGGGGTCCGCGTGACGCCAGCCACCCTCAATCGGCAGTTAGACAATAACCTCGAAATGTTTGTGCGTTTCGAGATAAAATGGCAGCCAATTTACGTGACAGCCAAGGCGAAGACACTTTATAACGAAATAAACATCGACGCTATTCGTCGGCTAACGACAGACCGCCCATGCGGTGCATTGTCCAACCATTCAGAGTCTATACATTTTAATTGGCCTGACTGACGTCTTGCGAAGTTAATGAGTACGGCGTCTCAAGCACTGCGCCAAACCGGTTTTTATCACTTGTCTTCGTTGGCGCAACGGGGGAGGCAAAACCACAGTCGTCGTATGGGATTTACCGAATGTTACATTGAAATTTACGTTTATTGGTACCGCATTCTACATTCTGACACCTGTAAACATAGCACGAATGATGGAAGTTTTAATTGTTTATGAATAAAACGCGATAAACGCTCAAAATCGCGCCCGAATAGGGACCAAATCTTTCTACCACGTGGTGACAAACATGTCTTGCTTTGCCATAACAATATATAGATCCTTTTCAGCCAATCAGCACCGTCTTGCCATCTTCCGCAACGCGATCACAAGCGTAGATCGCGTTTTGATAAAAAGTTAGGAATATTTTACGTTTTTAGTAAAACCATAATTTAATGTTTCCTAAACGCCTTCTAACGGCAACCATTTTTGGTGATGGTTTGTTACAGAATCGTCATTTATTCGTCAGTAAATTACGTATAATAAGTGTTGTTTTCCAATAGAAGTTATTGGGGTATTTGTAGTTGTACTGAAATGATTGAGAATGTATTTGCGAGCCTTGTGGTCGTTCTTGCAATGTTCTTTATCGAGAGGTTTAACAGACCAGGTAGAGCGACCCGGAAGATGCAATGTTTGTTTGCTACAGTCTTAACCGGGCTGCGACCAGACGACGTCACACAGCATCAGACTGCTATTGCTGACCGCTGCTGCTATTTGACAGCGGGTTTGTGGTCGTTGTTGACTGCAACTGACTGTAGATATCCGCTGTTGTCCACAGTCGTCCCTCATAGGTGTGTGGCCGGGCCTAGACAGGCGTCACAAGGCGCCGAAAGCGGGGCAGGCCTACCGCGTCGTAACCCGTGTACGATGCTAAACATCGCTGGAACGCCTTTATGGCGAAATCATGAACCTCGCCTCGGTAAACCACACGCCATCGTCTAACCGCAGCCGGCGCACACTCCAGCCGGTCGGGGCACGTCTGGTCTCGCCTCGGTCTACTGAGCGGACTGTTGGTTGGAGTACGCTATTGCGTCGTCGTCGTCGTCGTCGTCGTCGTCGTCGTCGTCGTCGTCGTCGTCGTCGTCGTCGTCGTCGTCGTCGTCGTCGTCGTCGTCGTCGTCGTCGTCGTCGTCGTTCTTGTTGTCGTCGTCGTTCTTGTTGTCGTCGTCGTCGTCGTCGTCGTCGTCGCCCTTGTTGTTGTCGTCGTCGCCGCCGTTCTTGTCGTCGTCATCGTCGTCGTCATCGTCGCCGTCGTTGTCGCCGTCGTCGTCATTGTCGTCGTAGTTGTCGTCGTCATCGTCGCCGTCGTTGTCGCCGTCGTTGTCGCCGTCGTCGCGGTCGTCGTCGTCCTTGTCGTCGTGGCCCTTGTCGTTGTCGTCGCGGTCGTCGTCGCTCTTGTCGTCGTCGCCCTTGTCGTCGTCGCCTTTGTCGTCGTCGCCCTTGTCGTCGCCCTTGTCGTTGTCGTCGCGGTCGTCGTCGCCCTTGTCGTCGTCACCCTTGTCGTCGCCCTTGTCGTTGTCGTCGCGGTCGTCGTCGCCTTTGTCGTCGTCGCCCTTGTCGTCGTCGCCCTTGTCGTCGTCGCCCTTGTCGTCGCCCTTGTCGTCGCCCTTGTCGTCGCCCTTGTCGTCGCCCTTGTCGTCGCCCTTGTCGTCGCCCTTGTCGTCGCCCTTGTCGTTGTCGTCGCCTTTGTCGTCGTCGCCCTTGTCGTCGTCACCCTTGTTGTCGCCCTTGTCGTCGCCCTTGTCGTCGCCCTTGTCGTCGCCCTTGTCGTCGCCCTTGTCGTCGCCCTTGTCGTCGCCCTTGTCGTCGCCCTTGTCGTCGCCCTTGTCGTCGTCGTCGTCGTTGTTTCGGGTTACAAATAAATATGTTTGTCCCATTTAAGCAGTGGTCAAAGTGAGCGAGGTCATTTTACGCTGTGCGCAACATTTCGATTCGGTTTTAGTAAAAAAAAACGTCAGATGTCGCTCCATTTGGCTGCAGTGGTATATCGCTCCATTTTGCTCCAGTGGTATACGCTCCATTTGGCTCCAGTGGTACACGCTCCATTTGGCTCCAGTGGTACACGCTCCATTTGGCTCCAGTGGTATACGCTCCATTTGGCTCCGGTGGTACACGCTCCATTTGGCTCCAGTGGTATACGCTCCATTTGGCTCCAGTGGTATACGCTCCATTTGGCTCCAGTGGTATACGCTCCATTTGACTCCAGTGGTATACGCTCCATTTGGCTCCAGTGGTATACGCTCCATTTGGCTCCAGTGGTACGCTGTGCAAGTCCGACAAATTAAATTTAGAAATAATTCGTAATCCTACTGAACGTTAGCACTGATATACTTTGACTTCACCAAACAAACCGGACCGTTCAATAATCAGCCGGAGTATTATGTAATTCTGGAAACTCAATTAAGTTACGTAATTATTACACACGCGTGCCATGTGCTCTATACAGTAACGGACTACAGTTGTGTAACCGGCAACGTGCGATTACAACAGACCTAATTGTGTTGACATTATGACGAGGTCGTCGTGTGTAAGAACACGTAACCTTTCGAAATGTGACAGATAACTATATAATTAAAAGTCGAAACTCCCAAATCTACGCAGTTTCGCGGTACCACTTTGACATTCTCGATTGGTGTGAAAAAGGGTGAAAGATGTAACAGTGGGTGCTTTGGGGTGGTTAGTGAAGGTGCGTTCGCTCGAACGACCATAATATTATTATGAAATTTTGGATTATGTTATTTATCTTTAAGTTTATTAATGATACTAACGAAATGATCAAAGTCTGTGTAGCTACAGACACAGGCAAAAGACACGTTTTCCAGTTGTATTCGTACCGTATGTTTGTTATGACGTCAGTATTAGCAGTTCTCGTAGCGCGCGCAAGGTTTCTATACGATTACTTTGCGAATAATCGACTTACGTCCGTGTAACGTTCGGCACGGAATATTAGCCCACTGTGAATTACCAAATAAAATGCAGGTGTTACTTTTCTTCCGAGGCGTCGCAGATCATATACACGCACGCACGCACGCACGCACGCACGCGCGCACACACATACACACATACACACACGCAGGCACACAGGCACACAGGCACACACGCACACACGCACACACGCACACACGCACACACGCACACACGCACATACGCACACACACACGCACGCAGGTACACACGCATACACACACTTCCACACGTAGTATATATACACATACACATACACGCACACGCACACGCACACGCACACGCACACGCACACGCACACGCACACGCACACGCACACGCACACGCACACGCACACGCACACGCACACGCACACGCACACTTGTATGTATTAGACAGCACAAGAAGAAGCATAATACCAAAAATAGATAAGCGAGCGAAAAATGAACAACTCGGAGCACGTCCAAAACATGAAATTCTACGGTCGCTAGCATCTTCACGGCTCGTCCTGTCCTGACGATCTTGATATCATTTGAAATGATGCACTTTTTGTTATTTTAGCGTCATCTAGATTTTCCGGTAACCGTTCATAGAACACCTATAAACGGACCTACAATCGCGCCGTTTTCGGTGTTCTGTACGGTGTCGCGCTTACATTTATCCGGGCGTTAAATTTTATCCGGGTGATGTTTATGTGCATATGTAAGGCATAATATTTGGCACCAATAGATCACATAGTAATACATAATATCCAATAGTTAAATATGTTTCGTTTGTTGTCGTAATACGAACGTTATAGTTAGAGTACATAATTATAATTTGTTATTTCAGATTTGTGACCAAATATAAGAGTAAGTCAGGTGACGTGTGCGTGGAGAGTAAACTGTTTTACGACAGAAATTGTTTATGTCTGTGGGAAGCAAACATTTTATAATTTATGTATATATATATATATATATAGACATATATATAAATATATATTTATACATATAAACATATATAACGCCCAAATAAATGAAAACGCGACAGTCGTAGCTGATGCTAAATACATTTCCCTAGACACGCGCACGCGCAGAATATATATATATTTAACGCCCGGATAAATGTAAGCGCGACAACGGTTCCGCACGATGTTGGCGGCGGGTACTTAGTACACTAATCTTCCGATTGTAGCGCTGTTTTCCTAATTTGCATAGACATGCGCACTTCGCCAATTCGTGATTTCATGTTATAAGCTCCACCCACTTTTAAACCGCGGCGAAACCGATGTGCTTTGATCGCAGCGAAACCGATCTCTACTTCGGCGTGACGTCACAATTACGTACGTCAACCAACGGGTAAAAATTCGTTGCGTTGGTTGTGTCACGCCTACTTCGAGTAAGTCATTTTAGCGGCCGTTTGAAAGTGGATGGACCTTATACCATGAAATCAGATAGTGGTGTCTCAATCGGTAGATTGGTGAACTGTGTCGACGAACCAAAATCGTTCACAGTGTCTAAGACACCGGAACGGGCACGGTTGTAGGTCCGTTTATACTTTCTTTAGGAATGATCAACAGGAAGTAATTTATATGTTTGAATAGCAGAAAGCGTATAAGCTTTCAAACGATATCAAGATTGCTGGGATCCGACGAACTGTAGTGCAACCAGCAATCGTTAAAAAAATGTTTTTGGGACGAGTTTTGAGTCGTTCATTTTTCGCTCGCTTATCTATTTTTATAATATGTATATTGCAAACAACACTAGTTGTTTAAACATACAACTGTTGCATCAATTGTGTGATTACTTCAAATTTATTGTACAGCCGTAGATTAACGAAAACTTCAAGTCTATACCTCGAAAACGGAAATTCGAAAGATATAACGCGCACGCGCAACATTGAATACATTACGCTCTGTCTGACAAAGTAACGTGTCACCCAAATGTTACATTGTTCCTGTTAGTTCATCCTCGCTGCGTGGGGTCCGTGGACAGTGCCAGGGCGGCAGAGGCACAAACTATGACTAATTTGCTAATTGCTACAATTTCCTGATACACGTCCGACGCCCCGGGTGGTATGCTTGGTCATGAACTTGCCCATTTAAATCGGAAACACTTCTAATTCTGTATCCGCCAAACGTAGTTCAAAGTTTCAGACGGGGACACGTCCTTGTTTTTTCCTGTTTGTGGGTAGATGATTAGTTTGGCGCAGTGGCTAAAGCATCGGACTCTCAATCGAAAGAACCCGGGTTCGAATCCTGTGCTGCCGTGTCGAAGTTATAGCAAGTTAGTTCGCTCTTTGTTGCTCCAGTTCACTCAGCTGAATGAATGTGTATCAGGTTATAGACAATGTTGGATATTTGTGTACGATTAGTCTTGGCTGAATAATTCCAAGATAAGTCGAGATAGTGTTCAGTTGAACATGTCTGCCAGGGAATAAAGTGTAAAATGCTATGAGCAGTCCTGAGGACCGGATACTGCG
The DNA here is from genome assembly GCA_020002185.1 of Paraescarpia echinospica. Lineage (NCBI taxonomy): Eukaryota > Metazoa > Annelida > Polychaeta > Sabellida > Siboglinidae > Paraescarpia > Paraescarpia echinospica. The sequence continues at coordinate 3,727,664 of CM034543.1, forward strand.
CTATATGAGAACTTACCTTTACCGTACTTTACGGTATATACTTTAAGATGGTATCATATTGCTGGTATCGTTGGAAGGCACCTTTCTCCTCTGTCACGTGGGACCAATGACTAAAAACGATGGATGGCGCAACGGGACTGATTACACGATGGAGCCCCCATATATCTATCTATCTATCTATCTATCTCATGTGTCACACATTGACACTATGTTGGCGGCCATCTTGGAAAACGATCGCCGTCTTGGTTTTCAGGTGACCAATCGATTAGATTTGAAGAACGATCCAATGAAATTACCTATGCCAAATGTCATGCTTTTATCACCATTTGAATAACAGTTGCGTTATCAGCTCTACATAGAATGTAGCAGACCTATTTCAAAAAGCAAAATAACCAAAAGTGACAAAATAAATATATGCCAACTACAGTTTTTGGAAAGATCATACCATCTAGAAATCCACATTGCCATGAATATATATATATATATATATATATATATATGTATGAATAGTTCATTAAGCCCGACAAATTGACACAAGAACTGACTAACATATAAGTGCACAACGTTGACGAACTAGAACGTACAAGTCTATATATGTAGATGCTGCGAGGATCTGCAAACAACGTTTAATGTCTTAATTTGGCAGGTTTCTTATTAGGCCCTTGCTACCAACCGTGGAATCTTTTTGGGTTGTTACGTCACGTTGGCTCAAGGTTCCAACAGAGCACTGGAACCGCCACAGGGCACCTCCGAATGCACTATATATAAACGAACAGCAAGCGGTGTTAAATGGCCCATTCCGAGGATTCCTAGCGCCATTAATTAATAGATGGCGAATGTTGAAATCACATCCCACGCGTATTTTTTAGTTTGTTTCCGGCTCACTGATGCCCCGGTGATACTAAGATTTGCGGTAAATGACAAAAACAAATTTAGCAATCTGTGGCGGATGATGACGCATGAAATCTTCAACGCTGATCTCACGCTATAACACTGTATGAACCATATATGTCCCTCCATGTTGGAGAAATAATCGGTTATTATATCTGCCGGATATTACGTCATATACCGCTGTAAAGGTCATTCATCAATTTGACTATGGCACTCGAATTTCGCGATATAAGTATGAAGTAGGCCCTGTATATGACACGACAATGCACTGTTAATATGTATTACTTAGTAATGGTGAAATGGTCGGACACATTATTAAAATATAACAATTAATATCGGCCAAGACATTAACTAAACTATAATTGTGTGCGACTGGTTGTCAGCCAATGACGGGGTCTGACAATATTCAATTACTTTTTTACATTGGATTCGTAGGGTCCTTAGTAAACGTGTCCAACAATTTTCGTTAGAATGTCACAGCTCATTAAACACAAAATAACAGAGTCCGTGTGATAATTTCGCTAAAACGACATACATCGTTTTTTCCTAAGTTAGTGTTAATAGCAACGGTGAGGGTTAATAATAATAATAATACTTGTAGAGCGTCATAAATCTAGACAAAAGTCCACTCAGAGGTGATAAAACATATTAATACATGGATGCCAAAACTAGCTAATTAAATAATAAAAAATGATAATACATTGCTAAAACCGTGGTGCATAATACATAGACAAATAAGATTATGCAGTAAGACATAATATGACATAAATAAGTTAGTTAAATGATAATAAATTAAAATAAATAAACAATAACTTACTTAAAAACACTGTTACATTCGAGTTCATGCACTAAGCTGTACATTGAACGCTACACGGAATAGGTGAGTTTTTAAAAGTCGCTTGAATGTCGTTAGCCTTGTAACTCTTTAATTCCGACTGAATGAGCGTTCCACATCCGTGGGGCCGAAACTGAGAATGATCGATCATCGGGTTCAGCATTTGTTGTTGCCATAAATTGGAAAATACATTGCATTATGCTGCTTACCAATGGGCTCGTTTATATCGTAAACACAACTTGGCGAATTAGAAAGTTCACGGGCTCCTCCATGTTACCACTTGTAAATTTATGCACCTGGGTCAAGTAGGGTACGAAGTCGTGTTCACGGTATACACGAGGTGATTGGAACGCAGCATAAGTACAAAGAACGTAAAGCTTTGTGGATGAGTGGCTTTGTAGTCTTCACGTGTCGCAGGGATTAGTATACATATCCACAATTCAAACCTATACCCATGCACATTGACGCTATTGTGGATGTCAAAACGTATACCCATGTACATTGACGCTATTGTGGATGTCAAAACCTATACCCATGCACATTGACGCTATTGTGGATGTCAAAACGTATACCCATGTACATTGACACTATTGTGGATGTCAAAACCTATACCCATGCACATTGACGCTATTGTGGATGTCAAAACGTATACCCATGCACATTGACGCTATTGTGGATGTCAAAACGTATACCCATGCACATTGACGCTATTGTGGATGTCAAAACCTATACCCATGCACATTGACCCTATTGTGGATGTCAAAACCTATACCCATGCACATTGACACTATTGTGGATGTCAAAACCTATACCCATGTACATTGACTCTATTGTGGATGTCAAAACCTATACCCATGTACATTGACGCTATTGTGGATGTCAAAACCTATACCCATGTACATTGACCCTATTGTGGATGTCAAAACGTATACCCATGTACATTGACGCTATTGTGGATGTCAAAACCTATACACATGTACATTGACCCTATTGTGGATGTCAAAACCTATACCCATGTACATTGACCCTATTGTGGATGTCAAAACCTATACCCATGTACATTGACCCTATTGTGGATGTCAAAACCTATACCCATGCACATTGACGCTATTGTGGATGTCAAAACGTATACCCATGCACATTGTCGCTATTGTGGATGTCAAAACATATACCCATGTACATTGACGCTATTGTGGATGTCAAAACCTATACCCATGCACATTGACACTATTGTGGATGTCAAAACCTATACCGATGTACATTGACGCTATTGTGGATGTCAAAACGTATACCCATGTACATTGACGCTATTGTGGATGTCAAAACCTATACCCATGCACATTGACGCTATTGTGGATGTCCAAACCTATACCCATGTACATTGACGCTATTGTGGATGTCAAAACCTATACCCATGCACATTGACACTATTGTGGATGTCAAAACCTATACCCATGTACATTGACGCTATTGTGGATGTCAAAACCTATACCCATGTACATTGACGCTATTGTGGATGTCAAAACCTATACCCATGTACATTGACGCGATTGTGGATGTCAAAACCTATACCTTTGCACATTGACGCTATTGTTGATGTCAAAACCTATACACATGCACATTGACGCTATTGTGGATGTCAAAACCTATACCCATGCACATTGACACTTTTGTGGATATCAAAACCTATACCCATGCACATTGACGCTATTGTGGATGTCAAAACCTATACCCATGTACATTGACGCTATTGTGGATGTCAAAACCTATACCCATGTACATTGACGCGATTGTGGATGTCAAAACATATACCCATGCACATTGACACTGTTGTGGATGTCAAAACCTATACCGATGTACATTGACGCTATTGTGGATGTCAAAACCTATACCCATGTACATTGACACTGTTGTGGATGTCAAAACCTATACCCATGCACATTGACGCTATTGTGGATGTCAAAACGTATACCCATGCACATTGACGCTATTGTGGATGTCAAAACGTATACCCATGCACATTGACGCTATTGTGGATGTCAAAACCTATACCCATGCACATTGACCCTATTGTGGATGTCAAAACCTATACCCATGCACATTGACACTATTGTGGATGTCAAAACCTATACCCATGTACATTGACCCTATTGTGGATGTCAAAACCTATACCCATGTACATTGACGCTATTGTGGATGTCAAAACCTATACCCATGTACATTGACCCTATTGTGGATGTCAAAACGTATACCCATGTACATTGACGCTATTGTGGATGTCAAAACCTATACACATGTACATTGACCCTATTGTGGATGTCAAAACCTATACCCATGTACATTGACCCTATTGTGGATGTCAAAACCTATACCCATGTACATTGACCCTATTGTGGATGTCAAAACCTATACCCATGCACATTGACGCTATTGTGGATGTCAAAACGTATACCCATGCACATTGTCGCTATTGTGGATGTCAAAACATATACCCATGTACAATGACGCTATTGTGGATGTCAAAACCTATACCCATGCACATTGACACTATTGTGGATGTCAAAACCTATACCGATGTACATTGACGCTATTGTGGATGTCAAAACGTATACCCATGTACATTGACGCTATTGTGGATGTCAAAACCTATACCCATGCACATTGACGCTATTGTGGATGTCCAAACCTATACCCATGTACATTGACGCTATTGTGGATGTCAAAACCTATACCCATGCACATTGACACTATTGTGGATGTCAAAACCTATACCCATGTACATTGACGCTATTGTGGATGTCAAAACCTATACCCATGTACATTGACGCTATTGTGGATGTCAAAACCTATACCCATGTACATTGACGCGATTGTGGATGTCAAAACCTATACCTTTGCACATTGACGCTATTGTTGATGTCAAAACCTATACACATGCACATTGACGCTATTGTGGATGTCAAAACCTATACCCATGCACATTGACACTTTTGTGGATATCAAAACCTATACCCATGCACATTGACGCTATTGTGGATGTCAAAACCTATACCCATGTACATTGACGCTATTGTGGATGTCAAAACCTATACCCATGTACATTGACGCGATTGTGGATGTCAAAACATATACCCATGCACATTGACACTGTTGTGGATGTCAAAACCTATACCGATGTACATTGACGCTATTGTGGATGTCAAAACCTATACCCATGTACATTGACACTGTTGTGGATGTCAAAACCTATACCCATGCACATTGACACTATTGTGGATGTCAAAACTTATACCCATGCACATTGTCGCTATTGTGGATGTCAAAACCTACACCCATGCACATTGACACTTTTGTGGATATCAAAACCTATACCCATGCACATTGACACTATTGTGGATGTCAAAACCTATACCCATGCACATTGACGCTATTGTGGATGTCAAAACATATACCCATGCACATTGACACTGTTGTGGATGTCAAAACCTATACCCATGTACATTGACGCTATTGTGGATGTCAAAACCTATACCCATGTACATTGACACTGTTGTGGATGTCAAAACCTATACCCATGCACATTGACACTATTGTGGATGTCAAAACCTATACCCATGCACATTGTCGCTATTGTGGATGTCAAAACCTATACCCATGCACATTGACACTTTTGTGGATGTCAAAACCTATACCCATGCACATTGACGCTATTGTGGATGTCAAAACCTATACCCATGCACATTGACGCTATTGTGGATGTCAAAACGTATACCCATGCACATTGTCGCTATTGTGGATGTCAAAACATATACCCATGTACAATGACGCTATTGTGGATGTCAAAACCTATACCCATGCACATTGACACTATTGTGGATGTCAAAACCTATACCGATGTACATTGACGCTATTGTGGATGTCAAAACGTATACCCATGTACATTGACGCTATTGTGGATGTCAAAACCTATACCCATGCACATTGACGCTATTGTGGATGTCCAAACCTATACCCATGTACATTGACGCTATTGTGGATGTCAAAACCTATACCCATGCACATTGACACTATTGTGGATGTCAAAACCTATACCCATGTACATTGACGCTATTGTGGATGTCAAAACCTATACCCATGTACATTGACGCTATTGTGGATGTCAAAACCTATACCCATGTACATTGACGCGATTGTGGATGTCAAAACCTATACCTTTGCACATTGACGCTATTGTTGATGTCAAAACCTATACACATGCACATTGACGCTATTGTGGATGTCAAAACCTATACCCATGCACATTGACACTTTTGTGGATATCAAAACCTATACCCATGCACATTGACGCTATTGTGGATGTCAAAACACATACCCATGCACATTGACACTGTTGTGGATGTCAAAACCTATACCCATGTACATTGACGCTATTGTGGATGTCAAAACCTATACCCATGTACATTGACACTGTTGTGGATGTCAAAACCTATACCCATGCACATTGACACTATTGTGGATGTCAAAACCTATACCCATGCACATTGTCGCTATTGTGGATGTCAAAACCTATACCCATGCACACTGACACTTTTGTGGATATCAAAACCTATACCCATGTACACTGACGCTATTGTGGATATCAAAAGCGGACAGCATGATGGGTGTTGTTGTCGCATCCATCTCACGCCAGTTGAAACAGTCGGCTAATAGCAGTGGTTTTGGAGACCATTTTGGATTGCACAAAATCGCAATGGGCGGACGATGGGTTGAACCAACACGAAACGCATTATGTTTCTACGGACTTTTCGAACTTATGAGACTATCCATAAAATGGAACTCAAACCAGTTATCAAGCCTTGTTTCAATTCGGCGCGTTGCAGCACTTCACATGTCCAGCCCACCGCGGAAAGACCGCAAGCTATTCCAGCCAGTTGTTTGTAAACAATGTGGTGCCACCTAGCAGAAATGAACCGCGTCCTGCTCCAGCGAGACAGGTGGTTGTGTAGCAGTGTTGATGCCAGAGCGCCGAGGGTGCGAACCCCGGACTGTATTAGTGTCCCACCTACTCCGTACATAAAGTAATGTACTGCCAACTCGCGTGTTGTGTACATGGCTCAGGCGGAAGGTAGGTATGTGGAGTCGTCACTTCTACGGGCCGGACAGTCCGGTCAGTTATACATATGAATACGTAAACAGCTCTCGTACGCTGTGATGCGCTGATTGTAGAATGGGTGTTGGAAAATGATGTCTTCCGTACTTTCGTGCAGTTGGTTCCGGCAGCTTCCATCACTAGTCCTAACTACCCCCACGGCCTCATTCCCTTGCTTGCTCCTCCTTCCCTCCATGCCTCTCTCCCTCCCTATCTCACAACCTTTCCTTCCTTCCTTCCCTCTGCACATGTATGTGTATGCGTGTTTGTGCGCGCGTGTTTATATGCGCGCGCGTGCATGTGTGCGTGCATGCGTGTGTATATACACGTGTGTGCATGCGTGTGTGGTCCTCTCTTTCTGAGTCTTTGCCTCCGTCCCTCCCTTCTTGTTGTCTTTCTCCTTCCCCCCCTCTCTCTCTCTCTCTCTCTCTCTCTCTCTCTCTCTCTCTCTCTCTCTCTCTCTCTCAAAATACAACCAATCATCTACCCTGCAATGCGTTATATAACCGTACAGAGGGTGTAACTCCCGTCTAACGTGCAATGCTGCATGCAACTACACAGGGTGTGTGTTGCTTTTAATCACCAGATTTAATCATCAAACAGAACGCCATAAGACCTTACACTGCTACAGCGGCTATCGACGCTAAGTCGATGTTGTCCGTGTTGTTTTGACTGTGACGTCACACAAACAACACGACTAGACCATCCCTTCCACTCAGCCGGGCGCGTTCGTACCAGAAGGCACTACAGACCCAGTGTTGAACGAGTACATTAGCACATATCAGTGACGTTAATAGCAAGTTTCCCGGTGGTCGCCGGCGGCCAACTGAATTCCAACGTCACCACAACATATTTGCCAAACCGCAGCAAACGCTTGTAATGAAAACGCCCCTTATTCGTAATTGACGCACGAACGTAGATTTCTATCCGAGATTCTGGCGTGTTGTCAACGCCCGTTACAGCTGCATATAATTCGAACAGTTATAGAACAAGAGCACGGCTATTTGCGCAGTTCTTGTTGATTAGAAGTGCACCCGTTTGAAACAATGTATGACGTTTCAGAAATATATTACCACAAAATAAGCGTTGACACCGAACCTGTCTCGCAGCCTTTCCTGCTGGTAGGCACCTGTGTGTTTCTTTCTGTTGTTTTCAATTTGATATGTCGAACTGCAACGTTGACCGTGTTATCTTCTAACTCAGCGCAAATGATCTTCGTCAGAATCAATAAGGACACGTAATACTATTGGCGGCTTCGTATTTAACAAGCGTAAAAAAACAGCGCTGGTTTCCAATTGTACGAGATTCCACGTAAGAGGCGAGTTGTCAGACCAAGCGCTACACTTAAAACTATTTCCAACGCAATATCAATTGCTACGGTGTGGTTATATATATTTACATGCGGGCGAATTTCTTTGAGGAAGTCACATCCTTTGAGAAAATCGCAGGAAGGTGAAAGTTTGCGCGGTGCAACCGTCTTCTGCGAGTATTGTCGATTTCGTTTGCTGAACAAGCAAGTTTTTTGCAACTTTTCTTATCGTCATAGCACGTGTTTGCAGTCGAAGTAAACCAAGCAGTTGTTTCATGTCGCCGACTCTGTCGAACACGCTGTGGTCTGCGGTTGGTAATCTACTAATTAAAATCGTATTCAATTAGTCGCACGGAAATAGACCGCGTTATGTGTTTCCTGTATAGATAATGCTGTGCCGGACATTCCATGTTTCGTGGATATTCATTGTTAATTAAAGCTAAACATTAAGTAATTGCATAAATAGAACACGAGCTATTTCTATGAGACTAACTTGATGTGATTTTAATTAGTATAGACAAATCACGTGCTACCTAGGAATGTACCACTTTGATGATTATATTTTGGTAAACAAGGGACGCAGTGTAGTCAATAAAAAATCAGAATGAGTACTAACTTCTAGTAATTTTGAAACGTCATTCAAGGATTTCCTCCACCCTATAAAAATGGTTAAGAGTAGAACCGTTGTGATATTTATGATTACATGGTATGCATAATTAGCACAGACGTCCATTGCTAACAGCTTGTTAGTGTCTGATGTGGAAGATTGTCATCGACGGATAATAATATGGACTTGAAGAGAGTAAATCGTGTCTGTCTGTCTGTCTGTGCGTGTGCGTGTGCGTGTGCGTGTGCGTGTGCGTGTGCGTGTGCGTGTGTGTATGTGTGTGAGTGTCTGTGTGTATGTGCACGCGCGCGCGTGCGTGTACGTGTCAGCGTGTGCACGTACATGCAGTGGCGCAGTGAAGAGAGCATCGGACTATTAATGGAGAGAACCCGGGTTCAAATCCTGTGCCGCCATTTTGAAGTTCGTTCAATCTACGTCAGCAGTTCTTACTCCTGGGTCGCGACCCAAATTTGGGTCGCCAATCCGTTTTGAGTGGGTCACCAGGAGTCTCCAGTAATTGTCAAGAAGTGTCCAATATTGTCTCGCTCATCCTGATGCACGTGAAACAAATAATATATATGCCAAATGTTGCAAAAGTTGAAAAGCCACGTAATTTATAACTCTAGCCGAGCTAAGGTAGTGCGTGTGTTTTTTGTCTTAGACGGTTTTTATATCTTCTTCTACGGGCCGTGTCTGTACAGACGTTGGCAATCATGGCCTTCCAAATCGCACGGTCGTTTGTCAACTGGTATTTATATAGGACGCCACATTTTCAGTGTAATCCTCGACTCTTCGGAAGTAAAGAAACGCGTTTTTTAAATTCGCCGATGGTTAATGGTTTGTAGAGGTACTAGGGTTAGTAGAGGTACTAGGGTTAGTAGAGGTACTAGGGTATTAACGGATGTTAGGCGGATGAAAACCAATTGTTCATAACGTTACTCCTATTTTTGCGATTGTTCCGCCGATCAGTTAGGGGCAATTTACGTAAACGTTAAAGCAAACCAAGCTTTCAAACGATACTCTGGAAACCGTCTTCTGCCTATGTTTTATGTAGCGCCACACGAAAGATGGACATTTTTGCTAGTCGGCGTAATGCCATACGGCATTTCAACTTGACACGACAGTTGATGTCAAAGGTGATGAAGGTGCTGGAGCGCTTGGTTCCCGAGTACCTGGAAGATGAAGGTGCTGGAGCGCTTGGTTCTTGAGTACCTGGAAGATGAAGGTGCTGGAGCGCTTGGTTCTCGAGTACCTGGAAGATGAAGGTGCTGGAGCGCATGGTTCTCGAGTACCTGGAAGATGAAGGTGCTGGAGCGCTTGGTTCTTGAGTACCTGGAAGATGAAAGTGCTGGAGCGCTTGGTTCTTGAGTACCTGGAAGATGAAGGTGCTGGAGCGCTTGGTTCTCGAGTACCTGGAAGATGAAGGTGCTGGAGCGCTTGGTTCTTGAGTACCTGGAAGATGAAGGTGCTGGAGCGCTTGGTTCTCGAGTACCTGGAAGATGAAGGTGCTGGAGCGCTTGGTTCCCGAGTACTGAATCAATCATCGATCCATTGCTTGACCGATTGTAATATGTGTATCATGAAAATAGATCTGTCGAGGATGCTGTCTCTCTCTCGGCTTGGTTTATGTGTTCCAGCATATCGAGGGTCCTGATACTTACGCAAGGATCCTTTTTGTTGATTATAGCTCTGCTTTTAACTCCATTATCCCCTCAGAACTGTTAGAGATGTTACAGAAGGTCAGAGTTCCACAGTCCAAGTGCCTGTGGATCCTCGATTGTATGTTGAACAGACCGCAGGTTGTGGAAGTAGGTGGCAACGTATCGACACCACTTACTGTGTCAACTGGCGGGCCCCAGGGTTGTGTCCTGTCGCCTATGCTGTACTCTCTGTTTACATATGATTGTGCATCTTGTCATGAAAGTACCAAAATATTGAAATTTGCAGACGACACTGTAATGCAATGGCTCATTACGAACACGGACGAATCTGAGTATCGTGACCAGGTAAACAAACTTGTCAGTTAGTGCAATGAAAACAATTTTGAACTGAATGTAAGTAAAAACGGGAGCTAAATGTTGATACCATTATCAAAAAACCCGCGTGGCAACTGTCTGAGGAGGTTGAGAGCATTTGGTTTGACCAGTCGGATCATGTTGAATTGTTATTGAGCTGTGTTCGAGAGTGTTCCCACCTTCTCGTCCACAGTGCGGTTTGGTTCTATCACTGTCAATGAAAGGCTCAGGTTGAACAGAGTTGTACAAATTGCTTCTAGAATAATCGGCAGAGATTCTCCCAGTCTTGAATCCATGTATAAGCTGCACCTATTAAGAAGAGCAGATCTCATCTCCCAGGACCCATCCCATCCTGCCCATGACCTATTTGATCCTCTCCCATCCCGTCGCCGGTTCAGGTCCATCAGAACCAGGACCAGCAGTTTCAGCAACTTACCCCCAGCCGTCCAAGCCCTATCAAAACATCAGAGAGTACCGAAATCGTTTAATTACGAAAATATGTTTTTGCATTGACAATTATGTATATCGCTGTTTTAAAGTTTCTATGCGGGTTTTTTAATAAGGGTAAGAGAACATAAAATGTTGTTTTTAAGAAAGTTATTAACTGTGCACGATGTTAGTTATCGTTTTATTAGTAGTAATATATTTAAATGTAACGGTTTGCTGCTTGTGAGTGCATTGATATGAATATGTGCTTGTATGACCCGACATCACACACACATTCCAATGGTGTTATTGTATTGACCGCAGTAACAACAAATGGTGAGAAATGATTATTATTTATTTTCTTATCTTATAAGCTCCACCCACTTTTAAACAGCGACGGAACTGACGTGCTTTGCCGGCGGCGTTCTCTGTTTCGGCGTGACGTCACAATAACGTATGCCAACCAACGGTGGCTAAGGATAACACTTCTTTGCGATGCTTGGTTGATATACGTGACTGTGACGTCTACGAGAAAGTCAGTTTCACCGCCGTTTAAAAGTGGGTGGAGTTTATAGCATAAAATTAGAAAGTAGCGCCTCAATCGGTAGATGGGTGAACTTTGTCGACGAACCCACATCTTTCGCCAGTGTCTAAAGCACCGGAAACGGCACGGTTATATGTCCTTTTATAGGTTATTCTACGGATGATTATTGGGAAACAATTTACGTGTTGCAATAGCGTAAACTTTCAAACGATATCAAGATCACTGGGATCTGACGAGCCACAAGGGTGCTAGTTATCACTAAAATGAGTGATTTGGGATGTGTTTGGAGTTGTTCATTTTTCGCTCGCTTATCAATTTTTTTGTTAATACCCATTGAACTTATAATTTAAGAAAAACATTTATCACAACTGAACTGTTCAAATACATGAATCGCCAATCAAACCTCATGATCGGAATTTGGGTTGCAGCCAAAAAAGGTTAAAAACCACTGCTCTACATTGAGCAAGTTCGTTCACTTCACGTTGCTCCACTTCACTCAGCTGTGTGAATGAGTACCTGTTATAGACAGTGGTGGATAGTTGTGTACGAATAGTCTTCGCGCATTAATTGCAGCGTGACTGAATGTTTCCCAGAGAAATCGAGATGGTGTTCGACTGAACTGACATTCCGTCGTATATTTGGTTGAAATTCTAGTTCCAAAAGTGTGCCTTTGTGACATAAAAATAAGTTTGTTTAAAGTGCCAACTGTACACTGGAATGTTGCACGTTGCAGATGTGCCCCGAAATGCAATCCGCACTGTTCTATCGGGAATCTTTATAGAGGTAGTGTACAGGGCCTATTCTCTAACGTCACATATACAAGGCCTATCCTCTAACGTCACATATACAGGGCCTATCCTCTAACGTCACATATACAGGGCCTATCCTCTAACGTCGCATATACAGGGCCTATCCTCTAACGTCACATATACAGGGCCTATCCTCTAACGTCTATGGTCGTGTCGTCATTTATACATTTGAGTGAACTGAAGCAACGTCGAGTAACCCTTCGAAACGGTACCAAGAAGGAATACGTCGTTTTATTCACTAGGCCACCCCGTCCCATTACATGTTCTATCCTCTAGGCCACCCCGTCCCATTATATGTTCTACACACTAGGCCACCCCGTCCCATTACATGTTCTACACACTAGGCCACCCCGTCCCATTACATGTTCTACACACTAGGCTACCTCAGCCCATTACATGTTCTACACACTAGGCCACCCCGTCCCATTACATGTTCTACACACTAGGCTACCTCAGCCCATTACATGTTCTACACATTAGGCCACCACGTCCCATTACATGTTCTACACACTAGGCCACCTCGTTCCACTACATGTTCTACACACTAGGCCATCCAGTCCCATTACATGTTCTACACAGTAGGCCACCTCGGCCCATTACATGTTCTACACACTTGGCTGCGTCTCCCCATTACATATTCTACACACTAGGCTACGTCGTCCCATTACAGATATGTAGTTTTTCCGACCCTTGACGTACCGGATCTAGAGTGGACAGTGGCTCATCCTACGCCGAATTAAACCGTTTTTGTCGTCCGTTTAATGGTCAAGGCGACGTCATAGGGGACAGCGACATCAGAGCAGCTCGCTCGGGAGCTAACGGCGACTAATGCCCCTTTAATGATTGGAACCGGTTCAGGGTTGCGACAAACGCCGTTTGTGGCGAGCGGTGCGTCGATGACAGTCGCACAATGCCGTCGCACCTCTGCGCACAATGCCGTCGCACCTATGCGCACAATGCCGTCTCACCGACGTTGACCGCGTATCTTTTTAATGATGTGCTGGTCGCATTGTGCCGCCTCCATGGCGCGTCGCTCAACTCAAGTGTTTCGTTTTCCGCTCCGTTGATCATCAAACGGTGCTCATTGTCGCGGCCATGGGGGTGGGGTACAGGCCGGGGAGTGATTAGGGCAGCTTTGTGGCGATGATCGTTACGGACGCCCCTCACATGTCGCAGCCAGGGGCCATGGTGGAGGGACACGGGGGTAATGAGGCTCGACGCAGACTGAATAACAAGTGCGATTACGTTTTATGTTAAAATGTAAAGGTAAGTTGTTATATATCGCAGTATCCAGTCCTCAGGCCTGCTCAAAGCGCTTTACACTTCACTTCCTGGCAGACTTGTTTAATCGAACACCATCTCGACTTCTCTGGGAAGCATTCAGCCATGCTGTAATTAATGCGCGAAGAATATTATACAATACGCTAACTCGAAGGCACTGTGTTTCTCATCTCAAGAGCCGAAGTCCACTAGCAGTTTGTTATGTTCATTCGCTTCCGTGGACCTCTGATCTCTGATCTACCAATTGGCGGTGCATTAAAAGCACAAAGGAAGTTATTTAGAATATGTTTTCAGTGGTCAAACATTCCACAGGTGGCGGTGGCAACTGCCCGTGGTTAGTTTCACCACAGGTGTTGGTAAGCTAATTAGCAAGCAATCACTCGATTCATTTAGAACGCATCTCCTCTGCATGCCTGCCTAAAGTAATTTACGCACACGAAGCTATAGGCACGCGGACTATAGGATCTTCTAATCTGTCTAAACTTCACAAAATAACCAATAGACCTAAGCCAGCGCTACACCACCTGCTACTTGCGACGTCCCACCTCTAGCCACATACGACAATACTCTAGCCACATACGACAATACTCTAGCCACATAAGATACTACTCTAGCCACATACGATAATACTCTAGCCACATACGACAATAATCTAGCCACATACGTGTGGCTGATACAGAGTTCTGAGCTGAACAACTTTGCCGTATTGTAACCGTATCTCCTCCGATACAATGTAACCTCGTCTCCTCCGATGCTTCGCGGTTTGCTCGCCTCTGTATGTGTTCAACCGCTACGCCCTCTAAAGAGCCTTTCTCCAGCCAGAGAGTACTGAGTGGTGAACAAACTCATCCACAGGGTGTCCCCTGTCGGGACGAGTTTTAATAGACTGTTGCCATTTGATGGTTGTTTCGTTGTTGGGCGCAGTTTATAACTGGGCAATTTGTTTCCGTTTTATGTGCTATTTTGTGCAAAACGTCTGGCTTCAAACTCTGATAAGTGAATTTAATCTGACTTTCGACATTTACCGTCGTGAACGAGAGAGAGCTATAAGATACACGGAAGTACAAAAAGCACACGAAGGATTCCCGTGGAGATTGCCGAATGCTTGTGTGTGCAGGCGCGTGAAATGACCCGGTATTTGAGAGTGCGTACGCTCAACTCGGTTAATTTTAGTTGCATGCCTAAATAGTTGTGTTTACGTCTTCTTGTGTTCTCTGAAAACGACACGTTTCGGTGTAATTAAGCCAATACTCATCTGCTCCATTTCAAACATGCCATACCGTGCTGTGAATTCTTTATGCCACCACGCTTGGTTTCTTCTTTACTCAGTGTTTCTTTCGTTTATGTGCAGTAGAATTATTACGGTGTTCTGAGTATTTTCGCTACTGATGAACTGATGCGTTCCGAGTGTATTAGTTGGAAGAGTCTTTCCACGTGTGTACTATTTATGCGTTCGACTTTCTCTTATGCTTAGTACTTCAATGTTGTGAAGTTTGTTTGTGTTCGTGTTGTGCATGCAGTTCACCTTTTAACAAGATTTAACAGTCTGTTATTGTACCAATTATTAAAGACAAAAATAGACGAGTAAACGACAAAGGGAATTATAGGCCAATATGTCTATCGAATATATTTTCGAAGATAATAGACACTGTTCTTTTTAACAGAATGAAAATGTACTTGGAAACCACTCCTAATCAATTTGGCTTTAAGCCTAAACATGGAACGGAGTTATGCGTGTTTGCATTTAAGGAATTATTAAGGTTCTACACTGAACATGGTTCAGCTATGCACGTCGCATTTTTAGATGCATCAAAGGCGTTTGATCGTGTCAACCGAAATAAACTTATAACGAAACTAGAACAACGAAATGTACCGAACTATATCTTAAGAATACTCAGCAATGAATTCAATAATCAATGTGTATGCATACGATGGGGAAATACCTACTCGGACTTCTTCTCGGTAGGCAATGGTGTTAAGCAAGGTGGGAAGTTATCCCCTTTGCTTTTTAACATTTATATGGATAATCTGAGTATACAACTGCACAAAAAAACAAATCGGTTGTAGTCTTGGTAACATGGTTGTTAATCACCTTATATACGCCGATGATCTACTTCTGTTTGCACCTTCTGCTAAAGGACTACAAACACTACTAGACATGTGTTACTCATATGGATGTGAGCACGATGTGCAATACAATGCGTGTAAATCCCTGGTCATGTACTTTGAATCTAGAAAGTCAAATCTGTCTAAAGAAATGACATTAGGAGGAAAGAAGTTAAACTTTGCCACCTCTTGTAAATATCTTGGACATGTCATTTCTAATAACTTGTCTGATGAGTCTGACATGAAAGCCAAAGTGAGACTTTTGTATTCCAAGAGTAACATGTTACGTCAAAAGTTTCACTTTTGTTCAACTGCTGTAAAAAATAAGCTATTTACAGCGTATTTTGGTAATATCTATATGTGTGCGTTATGGGTGAACTTTAGAAAAGTTAATTTTCATCAATTCATTGTTGCATATAACAACTCTTTCAGGATATTGAACAATTTGCCCATGAGATGTAGCGCTAGCCACATGTTTGCTACAGCTAATGTCAGCTCGGGTAAATGTGTAATCAGAAAGGCTATTTTTAGCCTAATGAATAGGATTGACATGTCTTTGAATCCCATTATTTATAGCATTAAAACTAGCGACGTGTATTGTACTTCGAAACTGCGGCACCAGTGGGTCCGGGATTTATATAATTTTTAAACATATTGTTCTTATCTATGTATTTTTATATTATTTACATACTTTTATTGATGTATTTGTATTTATGGACATCATGATTGTCTGAAATAAATACATTATTATTATTATTATTATTAACAAGATTTAACAAGATTGTCATCCACAAAATTAACTCTAGACGGCAGGTGGACAAGGATGCCTTTTGGCTTATCGAGAGTCCAATATTTTTTATCTACGTGTATCCTGCCCTTTTAAGGTATGTGTTGATTTTATTTTTAAACATATTCACGCTACTAGCACCAACACAATCAGCAGATAATCTGTTCCATTCATTTACAGTCCTTTGTGAAAATTATAACTTTCTTATATCTAATCTACACTGCTCCTTTGCTAATGTAACTTCATGTCCTCTGGTCCTTCTATCTTTCTAAACTGAGAAAAAAAATATTTCTATCAATATTTTTATAACCATTTATGCAGTGTTCAATTTGTTTACGAGGTTTTTTTTCTGTATACGTTTTTGTTGTGTTAATTATGTTTACGCTGTACGCACGGTTTCTTAAGTGTTCATGTTAATGGTGCTGTAGACGTTTCGTGGTGTTAATTGTGTTTACGTTCTTTGCATAATTTCTTCTGTGTTCAAGTTATGAACATGTTATGAACATGTTATGAACATGTTATGAACATGTTATGAACATGTTATGAACATGCAATGTGCTTGTTTTGTTTACTTTCTGTACTATGGTTCTTAGGGCACGCAACCGTGACCGGAAATACCTTTGAACTTGCCTAGTTCCTACCCACCAAACCATGTGTGACGTACAACTTATTCAACGAACGTCCTGCTAATAATTGCTTAACGGAACAGACAACCTCCCTTTAGCAAGACGTCATAGTGTCGTCATCTCCGCAAACTGTACATGCACGAAATGGGAAAGGAGCCTTTAAAAGTCCCTATGAGGACCGCCGATAGTTATCATTTCACGGCTGAGTGACACCGAGGTAGAGAACTTCAGTTGCTCCGTCTCGCTCTCTCGGCCCGTCCACGTCGCTCTCGCGTACGGCGTGAACGGCCACGGAGTCGACAGTCGACGCATGGCGGGGATGCTTAAGCGTGCCCACGTCGGAGCGGGTTGTTCGTGTCATTGTTTCCCGTGCTGGCGGCAAACACCGGCGTTGTTGTCGGTGTTACCCAGCGTCGAGAGTGCCGAGCAACAGGGAGAGATTTAACTAACAAAATTTAACAAGAATGCACGCCCATGCAAAACATCCATAAGGCAAGCCGAGAAAGACACTGTTAGCTCAGTACAACGGTTGGCTATGATAAACGCGTAACATAGTGTGGTTTAAAAAATTTATAAAGACAAGAGTTGAGAAGCGACATTGAATTGCTAGGATAGTATTGATAGAAGTATGTATTTCACTTGTGTTAATGGAACAAGAGGACAGGAAGCTGAGTTAGCAATGGAACAATCCCCGTATCCATCACGTGACCTATTCTCTAGCAACAATGTCCGTCAAGCCATCAGGGGTCAGGACACTGTTAGACTTCCTGCTTGGTTACAGACGAAAAAAAGTGCAGTATATTTTGGAGAAATGATTTTTTACAATATTCACTTGCTCTGACATAAGTGCATTTGAGTAGTCAGATTTCTAGATGTGATTGTAGAAGCTGTTGACAGTAAAATTGTGTCTTTTTAGCTGATTTTATTAAGCGGAAGGGTAATTGGCAGGCATTTTGTAAGAGCTAGAAATATTAAATTTTGACTAAACTCGACCAGCATGTCAATGAGATGATGACAACGGCAGGTGAGAAGTTTAATACAGTTTCTAGGTCACGTTTTCTTACAATCAGACAAAACGTTAACATGGTCGCCAATGGGAAAACTATCAGTGTGCTGACCCCATCAAGTATAGCTGCCGAACTTGTGGAGCGTTCGGGCACCTGTCGTATATTGTGTTAACATTCACAGGTTCATAATGTTTTTCTTTATGACATGAACATAAGGCGGAGTTGTTGAAACGAGAACTAACTGCATGCGGGGTAGGGTAATGTAATATATGTCATGTCGCATTATTAATACAATGCACATTACTAACGTAAACATTGTTACCGAGGGAAAGCTTGACGGAGGTCACGAGCATAATTTTAATTGTGAGTTTTGTGACGTAACCAACATTGACAAATCAGATTTCCTTATAAGTAAAATCGTAAATTTATGTGTATGTAAATGCTAATCTTTCCACTTGAGGTGTAACAATGCATCGGACTATCGATGCATCGCGATAGTCGATATGACGACAATGTACTATTAATAACTATCAATAGTTATCTTCAATGTACACCGAACCATCGATAGTAACAATAGTTGACAAACAGATCACCAGGGCTGCTTGTGGGGCACAAAATCAATGTTCGAAAACATGCTTTATCGATTTCATTTTGCAATTTTACTTATTTACCGACCTAATATCACCAGCTGTCGACAATAACAGCGTAATTCGCAGAGCCACCAACTTAGGAGTAAACTGCATGCCTCCACGGGCACGCGATGTCGCAATAGTAAATGAAACAATCCCCAGTTGTGACCCGTAGTTGCCACCAGTGGAGAATAAATGGCGACCCGTCGCCTTCTGCGTGTTGCGTTAACGGGCGTGTCACGCCTTAAACACGGGGTCGCCATACAGAGACAAGCTCGCCACACTTCCAAGTGCCGACCACTCGAGCTCATTCAGACGTAAACACGAATACCCGACTCGGGTTTGACTGCGAGGTTGACTGTCTGCAGGTCGGCCCGGACAGATGTGCATTCCATATTGGCGCACACGTTAAAGCGGGGTAGTCTGCTCCGTTACCGGTAGAGGTCATTATCAGCACGACATTTGCTGAATCATTTACACTGGGTCCCGCTTTGTGATCAGGAGCGTGGGAATCAGCCAACTTAAAAGGTGCTTCCGGATAGGGGTGCTACCGCAATATGTGTCAATAACGGTTGTTTACATGTTGAATGGTATTTTCGCTGAGTAATTTCGTTAGCGGTTACTTCCTTCATGGTGTGTTATGGGGATTATGTTTACTTTCAGAGGTTTCTTCATAGTTCAGTGTTACAAAGGTTCAGTGTTACAGAGGTTCTGTTCTGTTCGCGCAGCGTACTGTATAACGTTACAAACGCCCGAGTATTTCAAACAAATTTCAGGAGGCTTAATCAGGGGAAGGTTCGGCCGAGAAAAACATTCCCTTATAACGCCGCACCTTACGACTAAAATTGACTGGTAACCACATTAAACTGTCCCCACGCTGCCTGTGACACCGCTCCTTGGCTCATGGGGAAATCATCCTATTAACTGTAGGGCTTTACGGATTTCTAAGAAAACGGCTGCAAAGGTTGGATGTTTGGGGTGAAATTGGGTATCATAGCTTATTGGTGAAATACATTAATGAATCAATCGCCTTCTTCTGACACAAAGTTTGGTTGAGGTTTTGCCATGGACAAGTCTCCAGTTAATTGCCGTACATTGGATCGTGATTCAGCAAAATAACCTTATTACACGCACGCCACGCACGCCACGCAAGCCACGCAAGCCGCGCACGCCGCGCATGCCACGCACGCCACGCACGCCACGCACGCCACGCACGCCACGCACGCCACGCACGCCACGCACGCCACGCACGCCACGCACGCCACGCACGCCACGCACGCCACGCACGCCACGCACGCCACGCACGCCACGCACGCCACGCACGCCACGCACGCCACACGCCACGCACGCCACGCACGCCACGCACCACACTCACACGCACAAACACACACACTACAAACACACACACTACAAACACACACACAGACACTCACACACACACACACACACACACACACACACACACACACACACACACACACACACACACACACACACACACACAAAACACACACACACGCACACACACACACGCCACACGCCACACGCACGCCACGCCCGCCACGCACGCCGCGCACGCCACGCACGCCACGCACGCCACGCACGCCACGCACGCCACGCACGCCACGCACGCCACGCACGCCACGCACGCCACGCACGCCACGCACGCCACGCACGCCACGCACGCCACGCACGCCACGCACGCCACGCACGCCACGCACGCCACGCACGCCCTGTTCTTTCAAAAACATACTATGCTTAATTAAAGAATGGTCTACCAATGCGGGAATTATTTGGTTTATATAAGTAAATATATATTATGTATAGAATTTTTATATAAGTACTTTATTATATTCCTGTAAAATAGCGGATGAGTGAAAACTTAGATGAACATGTCATACATGTTTACATGTGACGTCACTCCCTGTTGCAGTCACTACCAGGACATCTGCAGCTTACTTGAAATATACAACGCCGGTCAGCGCTGCCCGCGGATGCTGAGGAAACGAAACATCCCGTGTCGCTGCCCCTTCAACCAGGGCGTCTACACGCTCGAGACGTTACGCGTGCTAATACCTCCGTTAGACGGCCTGCTCGGCATGTTTGCCAATGTAAGTGTGAAACAGGTGCATTCCAGTGTGGTTCAATATGTTCAACTTGCACACTTTTATATAGTGCAGCCAAGCCTGTTCTACCCCAAGAATAATTTCTCAGCTGAGACAATAAAGAATATCTTATCTTATATCTTGATTATAAATCGTTTGATGCTGTCAATGGGGTGACCACGGGATTATATACCGAATGGGTCTTCCCGTTAATGATGTAGTGTATATCTTATCTTAAAGCGTACGTTAGTGAGGGAATCTAAGCCCGCTTTAATCAAGTTTTAACAAATGCACCTGGCGATCAAACAGCAATACGTCTTAATTCGTGCTTGCTCGCGCCATATTGTTCTGTGGCTAATGGTTCTAACACGGATATTTCAGATCAAAAAATAATGGCACCTTTGCAAGTTCGTGCAGCTGTAATTGTACGAGACAGTAGCATAGAAGCACAGTTAATCAGACAAGGCTGCAGATCGCGTCCGATTATGTGTGCTACTACGCCACTGTCCAGT
This sequence comes from Paraescarpia echinospica, assembly GCA_020002185.1. NCBI lineage: Eukaryota > Metazoa > Annelida > Polychaeta > Sabellida > Siboglinidae > Paraescarpia > Paraescarpia echinospica. Next base: position 3,749,302 of record CM034543.1, read on the forward strand.
ACGATTATATGTGCTACTACGCCACTGTCCGGTACAATTATGTGTGCTGCTACGCCAATGTCCAGTACGATTATGTGTGCTACTACGCCACTGTCCGGTACGATTATGTGTGCTACTACGCCACTGTCCAGTACGATTATGTGTGCTACTACTCCACTGTCTAGTACGATTACAGCGAACACAGTCTCCAACATTCAGTTTGAATTGGCTATTAAAGTCCAATCGTTAGGAGTGTGAAATAAATTTAATTATAATCGAACAGGTCATTGTTTACGGCAGCGCTGAACTGCCACCGACGTATATTTTTTAATTCGTAAATACGAATGACTAATTCGTATGTACGAATTACTAATTCGTATGTACGAATTACTAATTCGTAAGTACGAATTACTAATTCGTATGTACGAATTACTAATTCGTATGTACGAATTACTAATTCGTAAGTACGAATTACTAATTCGTATGTACGAATTACTAATTCGTATGTACGAATTACTAATTCGTATGTACGAATTACTAATTCGTAAGTACGAATTACTAATTCGTAAATTCGAATTACTAATTCGTATGTACGAATTACTAATTCGTATGTACGAATTACTATATTCGTCAGCGGATGAAGAGTGGCCATGGCATATCAAGACACGAAAGACTTTGTGCGGCTGTACTTCTCGTTAGGTATGAACCATAGCGAAATCCTGCAATCACTCGCCCATCTGAACGACATTGTCATAAGTATGAGAACATTACGACGAATTTTGAAGAATATGTCAGTATGTACCTGATGGAACTTATGCATACTAGTGACAAGTTGCATGGCTATAAATTCGTGCATTTGAAAGGCATACAAAAAGGAATTGTTGTTCGACAAGAGACTGTACGACTATTGTTGCAAGAGGAACTTCGGAGGAGAAGAAAAACACAGAGACGTGTGTATTTCAACAAGGGACCAAATTGTTGTTGGCACGTAGATTCATATGATAAACTGAAGCCCTATGGAATTTGTATCAATGGTGCGATCGATGGCTACTCGCTCTTTGTTATCTGTCTCAAGACATTCAGCGCAAACAATGATCCTAAAATGATTGCCAGCTATTACATAGACAGTGTCAGGAATAAAACGGGTTGTCCAGCGAGAATCAGAGCAGACATGGACACAGAAAATGGGTACATGTGCGAGATGCAACATGCATTCAGTTGGGACCATGCTGACCAATACGCGAAGAAAAGTTTCATTTATGGATCAAGCAACCACAACCAACGAATAGAGTGCTGGTGGTCATTTCTGAGAACACACCAATCGCAATACTGGATGGATGCTTTCCAGGAATTGAAAGACAACGACAAATTCACTGGAGATTTCTTGGACAAGAACTTGGTGCGGTTTGTCTTCATGAATCTCATCCAGGTTAGTGAATCGACAACAACTTCGTTGACATTGTGTAGTAATCGTTGGAATACGTTGTGTGTAACAGTATGTGTGCCTACTACGGTGACTTGTATTCTATTTAGTGATTTACGTAACATATTGATACAGAATTAAACATCCAGAAAGCACTGTTGGTAACTTAAAATGTATGTCACATTAACAAATGTATTAATACACAAATGCAGTTTAAAGCGAACTCGAATAATATGTGATGTGTGTGTGTGTGCGTGCGTGCGTGCGTGCGTGTGTGTGTTGTGTTGTGTGTTTATATTACTGATGTTAATTATTGAGTTACAAATGTCAACATTATGCAGATCTCTTTCTCTCCCTCTTCAGAAAGAACTAAATGGGATTGCAAAGTTATGGAATTCACACCGAATTCGACCAACTAAAAACACGACAGCTCCATTCGGAAGGCCTCTGACGATGTACATCTTCCCGCACCTGTATAACACTGATGATTATATTTGTCCCGTCACAACTCGCCAGTTGCAGGTGTAGATCTATAAATAGTTTATATTTGTCTATGTAATTTTAGGACATTTCAGCAGCTACACGATGGAGTGTCTGTATATATTACTTTTCAACCCAGTCCATTATATTAGTTATTACCCAATGTAATTTCTCCACTTTGTGAATATCCTAAACACAGACGTATTTGTTGCAGAAAAATCATATTTGCCGCATTTTTCTTTATGCGTTGATATAAATATACCGAGTATTATTGCAGGTTTGCCAGGACCGCTGCCTACCACCAGGTCCCAGCCCGTGTGATCAAACCGTATTTGATCTCAGCTGTTGCATCATGGCAGAACATGGCTGGTGTCCACTGACGGACCAGACAGTTGTGTCATACCGTATGAGAACCTTCGGAATGAGATACGCCAACACTTGTGAACTTGTTGACATAATGAAAGTACCAGTATAGCGATTAGTGCACCAATTTAGTGATTAGTGTAGCTATGTAGTGATGCATGTACCTGGACAGTGATGAATGCACCGGGGTGAGTGTGAATATTGACACAATACCAGAACAATACTGTTGGAATTGGATTTGTACCTGCATCTTCGTTTTTGTGCGTCTATTCTCCGAAGTTTCGAACATACCGAGCATAACATTACAACAATTTACAAATAGTATTATTTTATGAACCGTTTATTTTCCTTCACTAATAAATTTCTATGAAAAACATAAGATATTGTGAACATTTTTCCGTGAATCTCAACAACTGTAATACAAATAACAAATTGTGTCCTCTGGTGCGATTACTCTCGACTGGAATTATCGCACACGTGCATGGTTATATTACTTACAATATTTGACTTCTCAATTCCCTCCAGATATTCTTCAACATTCTTCCAACGTAAAACATTTTTACATAACATATTACAAATAATACAGATAATAGGCTTACATTTATGAATGTATGGTAAGGTGACTAATTGTTGCTGTACAATTTCAGTAGATCGTAGTATAACGTCACGTGGTCGGTAGAAGTATCACTCATTAATGTACTTCAGCAACACTTGATGCATAGTATCAGTAGGCAACACCTTATTTGCGTATATTAGAATTAATTATAATTTCAGTCGTAGTTTCGGTGCATTTTCAGATATTTAGATGTGGTGTACAAATGAAAGCCCGTCATGATATTCGACACACCATCGTTCAGACAATATCTAGTGTGAAACCATTGTCTCCTTCCAGGATCCCGTCAAACTCATTTCTCAGTTCTCGATACGCAGTATATGTTGCTGGTAACTGTAACAGCGGACCGCAAGTGTGGGCAACTGGCCGTCGACACAATCCAACTGTTTGGATAAATTCTACGTCGATTTTCTCGACACAGATTACGTCAGCCCCTGTCAAAAAATGAAGAAATTTTGACAGCCCTTGTTGGTTTTGGGATCTTACGTATTTCAGCAGGTCCCCAACTTTCTTTGCTGTTGGCTTTCTTTCGTTATAAAGCAGTAAAATTGAAGCCGGATCTGGGAAATGCATGGCCATGATAAGCCGGCATGCCTCTGACATGCAATCTAAAATGTATTTTGGCTCCTGTATGATCTTGGTGTGTGCTACTTGTAGCATGAAGGGTGTCATGTCGTCGCCAACAGGTGGCAACTGGTGGCGACCCACCCCTCAAATATATCTAACAGGACATCCCGCTGTTCTTCGGTAACGTTGCCTTCTAGTTCTGATTTCACAACGGCTGCATCGTCAATGCCCAAGTATGCCAGGAGGCCCTGGCGAAGTGCCTCGGGGAACACGGCTTCTTCACCGTGTATCAGCGCAATCAAGAAAGGTGTAGATATTTTCAGTGGAATGACCTTGTGATCCAGAAAACCTTTTGCCAGGATACGACCCACCGCCACCCACTCATCGTGTAGCCATATCGTGTTGACTACTGGCACGCGCATGTCTTCTCCGTCGGCACAGCTGATCATGAACGCCTACCAAAAGGACGTGTAGGCGTCCCTCGAAACCCCCGAAACATCTGAACCCACTTCGCCTACAAAGTGGAAGTTAATAGCTCTGTTTATTATGTCAGGTGCCATGAAAGCCCTAACCATATCTTCCACAATGTTAATCCGGTGGATCAATATCAGATCATTTTCAGGCGGAACGGCTGTGCACTGGTACTTGGCGTAACGCCATCATCAACCTCAGGAAGTGAATGGATGTTATCTGTAATGTCCAGGGGGGTGGTATCAGTGAGGTCCAAGGCAGAGGTCGACGGCCCGCGGAAGATGATGGTCCCGCTGTCGTCAAGATCTGGAAGATCTGCTTCCATGTCCACCTGGCTGACCTGTGAAGTAGCTGTTGCTGTTGCTGTTGCTGTTGCTGTTGGTGCCATCGTAGTTATAGGGGTGGAACTCAACGGACTGGAAGACATAACATTTTCTTCTGTTGTTATAACATTAGCACTTGTTGTAGACGTCTTTGTTGATATATAACATCTTATGTATCCCGACAACTTCGTCTGCTCATACACTTTCAAAACGGTTACATTGTTAGGCATTGGGCATTCGGCATAATCAAGAACATCGTAGTCAAAGCTTTCAAGATCCCCTCGGCGGGATATTCCTTTCCTGAATGTAATCTTTCCCTCTCTTAAGATATCAGCTTTAGTGACATCTTTGTGAACAGTTATCTTCCTTGTCCCACCTCCGGATTTCATTCGGACCGTCGTTCCGTCATGCATCCACCCTAGCAAGATGTTCCGAGAGTGCCTGTTGGCATTCTTGTTTCCCACAAGCTTAGCAGCCTTGCTAGCTCTACGTGCTTCTTTGCATTTTCCACTGTTCTCTGTGGTTTAAGATGACATCACCATCTTTTCCCTCAACTCGGTAAAAATTGAGTTCCGCTTTCGAGTATTTTTATCAGATTCATCATCCATGATATCTGAAATGAATGAATTTATTTCAATGAACTGTTGCAAACATCAATCACACATCAATCACACTTTACCCAACCGCATCCCATCTTGACCAATAAAATGCCAACAATGTCATAGTTTGTTTGATTATTTCACCAAAACCACACACCAAACGTTGTGCAAACGAACTAACATGTCATAGTGGATAACTAGGTAGGTGTGTGTTTGCTAAAGGAATTTGAAATGAGATGGGCAAAAAATATAATTGAGGAGGCAGTTTCAAACCGTAGATATTAACTATAGGATGCGCATAAGCACAATGAGAACAAGAACAGTTTAGAAAAAGATGAACAAGTGCAAAGTTAAACCCCCTAACAAATTTTGCATACAAAGTCAATGCTCAAGACAAACGTCAAAGCGCAGCAGACTAGAACTGGTGTCGTGCTTAAACTTAAGCAGAAAAAGCTCACCTACAGTCACCAAACTTCACATCATATATCTACAACACATAGTCTACACATACATAATTATGACGTGATCAAAAAGTTAAATTTACTGTCTTTTATCGAACAAAATGTACAAGAAATTCACTCGTTTTTGCGTGTATTCATTAGTTCCATCGGAAACTCCGGTAGGTGGCGCTACTTTATGGTTGACTTCAGACGTGGTGATAGATCACAATTCATATTTCATTAATAATTATTGTAAAAAGTCAATAAAATACACGATGTTTCATTAAATTAATTAATTAAATATGGTTACCTTAAATGTAATGTTGACTGCAGCTGATAGTATTTATTACGGTTATTGGTTTGCTGCATTTTAATATTGTCTACCAGAGGTAATTTATCTTGCTATGATACAATAATATATTATTTTGTTTTTAGTAACAATTTGTTGCAAACATTAATTATGCATATTATTTTATATGCTGTACAGTGCTTTCCCTGTTATATACATTAAAAATAATAAACAATAATAGTATAATTTAATATGGACATTAGTACAATACAATAACCTGTATTTGTCCACAAATGGAAATTCAGGTGGTAAAAATTCACACTTTAACTCAAAAATATTAGTACATTTAAAGCTGATTAAGTTTAGTGATGTACATATTGGTCAATCATGACATTACTATCACAGTGTTACTAAATCATAATATACGTTTGCCTTCACAGAGTACACAATGATGTTAGTCAGTCTTAGTCTCCGATGCTTCAAAGAGTCCATCCATACTTGTAGTGGTCAGATTTTAGTTTGAGTGGCCATTTTATCACGTTGTTAAATTTTACCAGACAGCCATTATAACGAACGTATATTCGGATGCCAATAAAAGTAATCAATGCTCACTGGTTAATAATTTATGTGAAATTTCAGTATTTTGCTTGATATTACCATCCTCCAAATCATTTATTTTTATATATTAAAGGATAATTTGTTTGAATATCTTATGCAAAGGTACACTGTAAAGGTATACTGTATAGGTAAATTAATACTGTATAAAGAAATTGTGTAAAGGAACAAATGAGCCAATTCTGGTTGTTGGACTTTTGTTTTTGAGTTCTATTATTGTAAATATAAAAAACGGGTGAAGTCAATAAGTATAATGTGATGGGTGCATATGCACCACCTCGCTAAGGTAAAAGAGTTTCCCTTATGGGAAACCAGTTCCGTTTGAGGTTCGAATGGGGGGTGCAGTATGATGTCTCAAGAGAGGTTTTTTGGGAGCCTGCAAATGCAAGTTGATAAAATAATGCACCTCCAAAATAATTATGAATCTGCTTCGGTTGTAATCTGTAGTTCCAAGTGGACATCACTTCCATGATATCATATAAAGTTGTGAATATAATAACATATAAGGTTTGAAGGTGAAATGCCGAAACAAGCGAGAATGTGGCACAGTGAGATGTCAAATTCGGGATGGATCCATTCCAGGACATCCATCCTCTATCTTTAAAAAAGGCACATTGTCATGTAACACATCAATTAGAAATTAACAAACAACTTAACATTATTATGTTTTACCAATAAATACAATAATTTTTCAAACAATATTTCCTACAAAGGTTTTCATGATCATTAATACTATGTCAATATTATAATAAAGTAATTTGTATAGCTATTTTTTAATCCACATAACACAATTTTTAACATTGTTAACAAGTAAAATATTAACAACAGGAATAATGTATAATAAATAAAATAAAATATTGTATGGTTTCACAATAATTACAAAGAACATATTTCCGAAAGGGGGCATCCATGGCCTAATACCCACATAAATATGCCATTTTAAGATTATAACCGGAATGGATCAAAATTAAATTCCATAAAATATTTATGAAGACCTTTATACATTCTTTCATACTGCTGACATTATTGATGTTAAAAACTGTTTAAACTGTTGAACCATTCAGTAATTGCATGGCAAGCACACATTTACCTTACTAAATTTTAACTACATTTTTTAATTCACCTGTCACTGTTTATAATAAAGCTCGCATATTATTTTCAAGAAATAAAACAATATTTTGATTGCAAAATAAAATGTTTGTAAAACACAAAATAAATTATTGTATGTACTGTATCACAGCTATGATGAATTGCCTCTGATAAACAATATTAAAATGCACCTGTATTTAAACAAACCAATAGTTGTAATAAAACCCCTGCTTTCTGTCAACACTGAATTTAAGGTAATCTTATTTAATTAAATATCGTGTATTTTATTGACTTTATTTTACAATATTATTGAAATATGAATTGTGATCTATCCCCACGTCTGACGGCAACCACTAAGTGGCGCCACCTACCGCAGTTTACTGGGGAACTAATGAATACACGCAAAAACAAGTTAATATCTTGTACATTTTGATCAATAAAAGACACTAAATTTAATTGCTTGATCACGTGACAAGTATATATATATATATATATATATGTAGAATAGGTGTTGTAGATATATGATATGAAGTTTGGTTACTGTAGCCTGTAGGTGACCGTACATGTTTTTTTAGGTGCGGGCCTAAACTGCAAAAGTACCTCATAAATTGACAATATGCCAATAGTTCCCTCTTTCTGAGAATCAGGTTCTTGGTCCGCGGATAGCTTATCAGCCCCTCTGATCCCTGCCGAAAGTTTAAAACCGTATCTCCAGGACATATCTGCACTTACTATGAAATGATAGTCCAAATCACGTACCACAAAAACGTGTCGCTGGCGTAGACAGCCGGTGTCACATCTACTTATGGTTACCTCCAAATTACGTATATCTCTTCGGTCGTTATTACGTAGTTACCAAATCTAACGATCACATTTATGTGCTACTATCTAGGTAATTACGACCTCCCAAAAGGCGTTACTTATTACATGTGACACCGACGCCCGATACCTGTTGAAAGTTTAGGCAGGCCATCCCCATGCTAACATTAAACGTTTATAGGCTTTGTAATAGAGAAACCGATTGATGTACTTTGCCACGGTCCATACCCAAATACAAGGCAGTACCACTTCAAGTCTTTCGTACCATGTTTTTCCATGGCCGCTCTTCTATTCATCCGCGGAATAGTGTGTGGTAGTAATTTGTACATACGAATTAGTAATTCGTACATACGAATTAGTAATTCGTACATACGAATTAGTAATTCGTACTTACGAATTAGTAATTCGTATTTACGAATTAAAAAATATACGTCGGTGGCAGTTCAGCGCTGCCGTACATTGTCACATGCTGTAATCGTATAAAATATATACTATAGTTGACGGTGGCGGAGTAGCACACATAATCGATTATGCGTGCAACTCCGCCACCATTTCATACAACTGCAACTGCATGCACTTGGCAAAGGTATAATCTGATATAATAATTAGTCGTGATAAAGGTGATGGAGGTGGCGGTGGAGGTGATGATAACTGTATCTATGTCATCTTGGTCTCTTTCCAGGGCAGATACGAAGCAAGCATTCGAATATACGGCAAGGACAAACGGGAACTGGGTTGTCTGCACATGATGTTCAAAATGAAACGCCGTCGTAAGAACAACTGGCTCGCCAACTAGTGTCGTGTTGCATTTTCTCGTCGACATCGAAATGATGCTCCGATGCTGAGCGAACTCTTCGGCAAATGGATTGTTCGCAGCGTTGTTTGCAATGTCCGATTGCGCATTGTCCGATTGCAGTTTAACGATACCTGCGCGGCTCGCAACCACCCGGAAATGTCGCAAACGCCAGGAAGTGACGCCAACGATGACAATTCGGAATCGCGTTAAACTCGGACAACTGTGCAACCAAGATGTCGTGTGTCATTTCCGATTTGTGATGGCGGTCTTACGCGAAATGCTTCAAATATCGCTCAGCGGCACACGAGTCGGCTGCGCGTAGGCCTACTAGTGCAACAGTCTTTGCAATAGCGACTAGTTGAATGTCTGGAGGACTATCACGTGTGCAGTATTTTATTTCTCGTTTCCTTTAACGGTGCGTCGCGCGTATTGTCGACTATTCAAAAAGACGAAATGTACGGAAAGCAACTCCAGCAAACGGAAACCTTTGTCGTGGCAAAAGTAAAAACGTTACAAGGCACGGACGAATTGTATTCGCGTGGCCGTTGGTGTTTCGATGCGTCGTGTATTCGGTTATCCGTTTAAGGACGCATCTTGTACACGGATTATAAAAATACAGAACAATGTATTTACGTGAACTTGATGGTTGAATGAGACGGTTTTGTACATTCGTCGATGTATAGTTGTGTACATACGGTTAATCTGCATCATATCGTATCGCGTAATTTAAATATGCTATCGATAAACGGGTATGGCGCGGTGTAACAATGGAGTGTCTTTCATCGTTTTGGTGCGTTCAGTTGAGATTAGCAAGCGGTTTCTCTGGCCAACAGCGGTTGTAGTCGAAATAACTCTACTTGCTCACTTTGCATTTTAATAACCAGCCAGTTACGCCATATAGGGTACGATATTTTAATTTACGAGGGCTATACAGCTTTGTTTATATAGAGGTCGGGCAAGTAGGCCCTATTTATATTAAGTGACATATATAATAGGGTCTAGAGAAAGAATAGGTTATCTTAATATGATATCCACAACTGGCAAACTTCTTACTTCAGAAAATAATAGTTTAAAAGAAAGTCCAGCTCTCTTGAAATAATATTATTGGCCCTTCGTACCCCTATGGTGATGGTGGTAGGTTTTGGTTTTTATTGAATAAATTTCGTTTCGCCTATACACTGGTTGCGTTCAATATACATGTGCTGTAACACCAAGAATAGATAAGCGAGCGAAAAATGAACAACTGAAAACACGTCCCAAAAATGCTTTTGTGAACGATTGCTTGTACCATTACGATTTGTCCGATCCAAACAATCTTGATATCGTTTGAAAGCTTACGACTTCTACTATTCAAATATATAAATGGTTTCCTGATATTCGTTCCTAAAATAAACTATAAACGGACATATAACGGTGCCGGTTCCGGTGTCTTAGACACTGCGAACGTTGTTGTTTCGTCGACACAGTTCACCAATCTACCGATTGAGGCACCACTGTCTGATGTCATGATATAAGCTCCATCCACTTTCAAACGGCTGCTAAAATGACATACGCGAAGTAGGCGTGACGTCACAATCACGTATATCAACCAACCAACACAACGAATTTCGATCAGTTGGTTGGCGTACGTTATGTGACGTCACGCCGACGTAGATATATATCGGCTTTGCTGCGATCAAAGCACATCAGTTTCGTTGCGGTTAAAAAGTGGGTGGAGCTTATAACATGAAATCACGAAATGATGAAGTGCGCATGTCTGAACTTATGCAAATAAAGAAAACAGCGCCGCAATCGGAAGATTATTGTATTGAGTACCCGCCGCCAACATCGTTCGGAACCGTACAGAAATCGGCACGATTGTAAGTCCGTTTATAGGTGTTCTATGAACGGTTATTGGGAAATATAAATGACGCTAGAATAACCAAAAGTGCATCCTTTCAAATGATACCAAAATCGTCGGGACAGGACGAGCCACGAGGGTGCTAGTGATCATAGAATTTCATGTTTTGGACGTGTTCCGAGTTGTTCATTTTTCGCTCGCTTATCTATATTTGATAACATGAATGTGAAATATATGTTAGGGTATATCACATATATCATCAAGAGCGATTCGTAGAGCCAGAGCACAATAAAATATTGACGTTTGACTGAAAACACGATTATATAACAAACACGGAAATGCCAGCAGCGACAATGTCGAAGAGGTGTGAGGAATGTCTAATAGTTATACCTGGTATGTGGCATCATATCCGGTCTACGTTTATTACCAAATCTTGTTTATGGAATATACAATCAACACACACACACACACACACACACACACACACACACACACACACACACACACACACACACACACACACACACACACACACACACACACACACACACACATACACACAAACACACACAAACAAACACAGAGAGGAGGGAGGGAAGGAGGGAGGGAGGGAGAGAGAGAAGGAGGGAGGGAGAGAGGGAGAGAGGGAGAGAGGGAGAGAGGGAGAGAAGGAGAAAGGGAGATAGGGAGAGAGAGGGAGAGGGGGAGAGGGAAAAAGAGAGAGAGGGAGAAAGGGAGAGAGGGAGAGAGGAAGATAGAGATAGGAGAGAGAGAGAAATGTCCTAACCACCGATGCTCACTGAACTTATAAAAAAATATATTGTGTGCACATGGCGTATCTCCTCCAATCACCGCGTTTAAAGTACCTAGTAGTTATTTTGGACTAAGTAAGGTTGACGGAGGAGAGGGGTCGTTTTGGAGAAATTATGTCAAAAAGGCGTATGGGGCAAACATGTTTCAGAACCATTAGCCGATAAATTTCCGTCCTGAAGACTGAAATATCTGCGATTTGATGGTCAACGAACACAACATTTATGCAGATTTAAACAAGATGAGTATGTTATTAATTAAAAGTTTGCATATTACATTTTACATATACTATTGTATATTATTTTAAATCGTTCCATGACATAATCATGCGGGTACCCGGATATGCTTGTCACAATTTTGATGAAGAGTTACAAAATGTGATCCAGGATCTCGGCCGTTTTATTTGGTCTGTCGATTTTTTCCGTGGTATTCATAGGGGTACAGAACTCTTGCACCAGTTTACTTAACACGCAGCACGCATGCTTAAATGCACGCGTGCGACCTAGGAAGCTACGGCCCGCTATTACATACCATGGTAAATATAACCTGATAACGTATCTACTTACACTGTAGAAATGGTAGGAAATGGCGCAACGCAACCGAACTTTATATCACTTCCGTTATTCCCCACGTACATCCCGCCCCGCGGCGCCACTGATCGCGGCCACTGCTAAACTTCAAATGTAGCGGCCTTGACACGATCAATGCTGTTAAAGTTTGTTATGCGCCTTTGATGATAATCCCATAGAGGTTCGACGGAGCTCAGATCAGGTCTCATCCTGCAGGAAAGCCGTATATTAGTGGTTCGGGCTGCAAAAAGGTGAACGTTTTCTTGCTGGAATGTCGCGACGTCGGAATGAACATAAAAAATGTATCAGATCTGGCTTAATGATTTCGTACATGTATCGATGAGGATTGTGGTTCCCATCAATCGCCACCAGAGTATGTTTGGTGTGCAAACGTAGTACACGCTCGGACCACTCGACCGGTTCAGCGGCCCCCGGTATGATCTCTTCATGGCCAGGAAGCTCCCTTCTAACAGTTGAGTTGCTGTTTTGCTGGGGCCACGCCACGATACGTGAGTGCACACCGCAACACGGCAATATGCGGTTGCGTTCATCACTTGATAGTTGGATCATTTCGGTTCCTAAATATTCTATAGTGACCTGTTATTGTCTTTATAAATCATGTAGCTGAAGCGAAGCGTGTCATGGTCACACAAGACTGAGTAAGTGGTCGCCAAATTCATGCCAAAACCAAGTTATAATAACTGCATTGTCATCAGAGAAATATTTGCACAATAGAAGTGGAAAGTGTCAAGCTCTGTTGTTTGTGACAACTGGTGGCGCCACACCACGGAGCTTCGATAACCGAGGTTAGACACAGTGCGATTTGCTTCGGATTTCCGTCATTTAATACTACAAATTGTGCCTACAGTGTATACATGTTTTGTTCTATAGATGACTTGCATCTTCTGATAATTGCAGCTGTAGAATTTTGGCTGCGTGACTTCGCCAGAACGATAGTCTGGCTCTGAATGGCCTTTTTGAATGTTATGCATTAAGAGCTGCCACCTAGTGAATATGCATGTGATTAAAAGGCATTAAACTACGAAAAAAGTTTAATGTCGGTTTATTTTGTGTTTGACATGTTTCAGTATAAGTTTAATGTTGAATAGTTGTTATACTATAGTATTATCTGATAAAAGTGTACCCTTATTGAATTTGTTATTTTATAGTTGGCCTGAGAGCCAATCGTCGTATCTACCCGAATCTGACTGGAGCTTAATAATCCAGGCCGTTGTGACGGGCCAATGCTGCCACCTCACGGCGGCTGGATAATCGAGACTAGAGCCAGCCCAGCACATGGGCTGCCCTCGTGTTTTGGATTCACCACAGCACAGGTAATGCCATCTTGCGAGAGTAGATCGAGCTAACCACAACACCCTCTTGCGAGCGTACTGAGATAACCACACCTTAGACTTTGCAGAAGGAACGTGCGATTTTGAGCGATCAAAAATATCTTCAGCCTATAGCCAATATGCGCCAGTTTCAGTTGATTGTAACATGTTTGCCGATGCATTACTAACCACGCTTCTCGGTTCTGGTGTCCACAATAATTGCCGTTATGTCCAGTGACATGGGTTCCGTTCCAGATAATGCGCCATTTCACAATTTTATTTCCCATGTTATACATGGTGACGACTACACGCTCCTATGTAATCGTAGGCGTCGGGAACGGGGGCTTTGGGGCCGAGCCCTCATTTAGAGTAGCGTCTTAGCCCCCAATATTTTGTGAATTTTGTTGATGTTTTGGTGAGCGTCAAAGGTGGTGCAGTCGGAGGTTCTCGAAAGCAACACGCCCATTCGAACTGCGAAAAATGTCTCATAATACCCCCCTCGAATCTAGAAAAATCTCAAACACTATCTCCCTCCTTCCATCTTCCGATGTCACGTCCGACAGAAGCAAACGTGCTCCGATTCGCCCCCCCCCCTCCCTCCATATACACCACGTTCCGACGTCTATCCATAATGCTTGACGTTTTTAGGTCTTTGCGAACGTTTGCGACCACTACTAAACTAGATACAAGTCACCACAACACAATTCACATGCCGCATGAACCGCATGCACAAACGAAGTGCGCTTGTGAAATGCTGTAGACGCATGCGGTTCAGAAAATACACATTATACATTTTGGAACAACACCGGCAATTCAATTGTCCCAAAACTGAAACGTGCCATCAAAGTCATGTGTAGCATACCCATTGGTTATCATGCGGTCTCAATGTGCTGTTCAGTCTTATCATTCAAAGTTACTATGATCGCATAATTGTAGTGTTTCATACAGTAAACAAACGATGCCAGTAGCGTCCACAATTCCTTTCGCGCTTGCGGATATCCGGCATATAAAAGCAATAATACTGGTTAGTTTGTCGTGCGCGAAGGTTTCATAGGCAACGTCCTCAAGCAACAACCTGTGTGCGCTTGTTACTACGCCCGTGTGTCTCCCCGTCCTGCACTGTGCGAATTCCGTACAGTTGTACGCCATTTGACTGCACCGTCCCGTCCGCCACCTCCGTTTTCGCACTAGTGACGTCACGTCCGGTTCCGGTCTCGTGACAGTTATCCGTGCGCGCGTCCGCCACAGCCAGCGTGTATTTGGCGCACCAGCGTTCGTGTACCTTCATCACCACGAGCGCCGTCGCCAATGGCAACGGCGTCACCACGGCAACTGCAATAGGCATCGTTGTCGCGAGATCGCCGTCGGGCATCGGGAAGGTGGCGAGAAGCAACAGGATGCCGATGCCCGTGTCCTGAATCCCCGTCTCTATGGCGATGGTCGCTGCCCGTCGCACTGACTGACGACACACGCGGGCGATGACGTAACCGAGGAGGAAGCCGAAGTAGGGCAGGAGCATGGCCGCCGGGATGATGTACCAGACCCGGCCCATGATCCTGCGGGTGCGGCGTAAAACATAGTTAACAAAATTGTGTATATCGCAGGAGAATTGTAGTTAATCATAAAGAGAGACCTTAACCCATCAGTTGACAACTGGAGTACTGCTTACGGATCTTGAGATTGACCAATCCTTTTGTTTTGATGCGTCTCTGAGCTTGGTTTCCAAGGATTTAGGCGCAATAGAAGTTATCTTATTATTATTATTTATTGTTCTGGTTTGATATAATGGAGAAATATGCAGAAAACAAACAAGAAGACGAAAAACAACAACCAGAGGAGGACGAAAACGAAGACGACGAAGAATTAGTAGCAGAATTATAAAACGAAGCAGAATATAAAAAAGAAAGAAAAAGAAACATATAAATAATATGATAAATAAATACATAAATAATAAGAAAAATAAGTACGGAAATAATAAGACAAATAAGTATAAAAATAATAAGAGAAATATGTAGCGAAATGAGAAGAGAAAGAACAAGAGAAAGAAGATGAGAAGAAAAAAAGAAGAATATTTACATCTTCTTGTAGAGCTTCCGAGAACCATCAAACACACATTAATTCAACTTGTGGCAACATTCTGTGTGCCAACTGGTTGACCGGGACATCATAACAACACCGGTATGTCAGCAACACAAACCTGTATATGAACATATTGGTGACGGACCCGACGACGATCACCCACAGGAGGAAGATGGCGGCGAGAGGTTTGATGGCGTGACACAGACGTTGACCGAGCCGAGGCCGCCAGTGTCTGAGCGCTGCCCCGAGTGAGCAGGGCAAGGCGATGGTCAACATGCCCGTCGCTATGAAACCGTACGGGATCTCGATGGCCGTGTCGCGGACGTACAAGCCTCCGAGAGCCCACATCCAGAACGGCACCATCGCTACAAGAACAGGATACGCGCCACAGATTACACGGACGTACCATATTCAATAAGGATAGTCAGGATTTTAGGAGGAATACACCGATTTAATATCAATTTGTTTCAACTTGAAAATCGTGATAAGTTGAAGTGAATATCTTCTAGTGGTAATCGCACAAGTATAACATGGAACGACAGACTTGTGGTGATCGAAAAAATACTTAGCTTAGCCTAGCATGCTTTGGTAGATTCTAAACAAATCCTAGCGGATTGAGTTATTGAAAAGGGAGTTAAGGGACAGCTGCATACACGCACACTTATTATGTTAGACGTGACTGCAAAGCAAAGTACTTATACGTCACCTTCTATTTAGACGCGTCGTGTATCGTTGTTTCTCCGGCGGTCTGCAATTATTTGTTTTACCAACATATGCTCTCTCTCTCTCTCTCTCTCTCTCTCTCTCTCTCTCTCTCTCTCTCTCTCTCTCTCTCTCTCTCTCTCTCTCGCAAATTTTGAAATAGTGCTTGAGCAAAGATTTAAAAATAAATGAATAATGTATCTGCTTAGTTAACCAAAACTACGTTAAATGCTTACCCAAATGAGCTGTCTTACTGCAGGAGATTTTAAGTAGATTTGCTCTTTAATAAAAATGGAACTGAGATGAGCTAATATAATGGAATTGAGTAAGTTAGACCTATCTCATGCTTCTTGATGCTGGTCTTACCTAGAGCCAGTAGCTTACTAAAGAAGGTCATAGCGAGGCTGAGGTCGAGGTCACCTCCAAGCAGCAGTGTCCATACATTGCTTCCGCCGCCTCCTGGAGCGCATGCGCACACCAGAACACCGAAGCCAAACACGTTCTCCATTCGTAATGCATTGCTCGTGGCGAAACCCAACTGAAACGAAAACATTTGGTTCTACGTGAAAATGGCCACATTGAGACTTAGTCAGCTCTAAGGGTACCATTTATGTATCTGTGTCTGTATAGTATACTGGCAAAACGTCCTAAGGACACATCGCGCCAGTGATGTCGTTGTCGATGCCGTTCCCCATTTATTGACATTCGTTTCATTTAAGTATTATTCTTAATGCTATAATAATCGACAGCCAAATTGCGTTTAAAAAGCCCGAAACAATGTGCTTATTTTGAAAGTTCCGCAGTCGAATTGGTACAAATGTAAAAATAATTCAATGTTTAAAAAAAGAAGTTGGTTCGTTCCTACGCTCTTGACAAATGTTGATCTAAGCACAAGTTATTCACCGAATTTCCTGCTAATAATGAAGGCCGACCCATCGGAACAAACAACACATGTTGCATCTGTCTTGATTGTGTCTAGGCCATGGCCAACGGATACTAAATTAAACGAAGTAGCATAAGTAAACACCGCACTCAAATACGCATAACTATAATACTGCACTTGTACATCGAGAAATGTGTGTGTCTAACACCAGTGACTTGTAAATTATTAACAAGGTTAATTAAATAACATAGCGGATTTCCTTGCCAAGTATAACCTCACAAACCCACCTCGGCATGGGTTCCTAAAAGCGGTTCTTAACCCCTGGGTTGCCACCCTAATTTGGGTCGCCAAGCAATTTTGAGTGGGTCGCCAAGAGGCTCTGTTGGTTGTCCGATCTCTCATTTAATGTCCAGCATAACGGTGCACGCGAAACGTTTTACAAGTTAATTGATTAAGAGGAGGTCATAGCAATGTTACTCCCGGGATTAGAATTAGGGTCGCAATAAAACAATTTAGGATCGCTGTTATAGAATAAGTTAATGCATCAAATTCGCAGTGCACAGCGATATTAATATGTAAAACTATTTCTTTATAAAGTTTACAACATAATTGAACGAATGATCTTTCAAATATTGCAATTTAAATGTATTTGCAGTTCTGAAGCGCATCGGCACAGTGCTAGAGCGTCGAATTCTCAATCGAGAGAACACAGATTCGAATTCTTTGTTGCCGTTTTCGAGCATAGGCAAATTCGTTCACTTCACGTTGCTCCGGTTCACTCAGCTGTATGAATGAGTACCTGGCAATTGACAGTGGTGGCTATTTTGGTACGAATAGTCTTCAAGCATTAATTGCAGCGTGGCTGAATGATTCCCAGAGAAGTCGAGATGGTGTTCGATTGAACAGGTCTGCTAGGGAGAAAAGTGTAAATCATTTTGAGCGGTCCTGATGACTGCATACTGCGCTCTATAAGAACTCACCTTTGACCTGTAAATTAACATTAAGTGCAGTAAATGCACCCAGCTAACGTCAATTTCAATAGTAATTTACCGACTTTACGAGACAGACCATCACTTGTTGTCACACATGTTGTCACACATGTTGTCATACATGTTGTCACACATGTTGTCACACATGTTGTTACACATGTTGTCACACATGTTGTCACACATGTTGTTACACATGTTGTCACACATGTTGTCACACATGTTGTCACACTTGTTGTCACACATGTTGTCACACATGTTGTCACACTTGTTGTCACACATGTTGTCACACTTGTTGTCACACTTGTTGTCACACTTGTTGTCACACATGTTGTCACACTTGTTGTCACACTTGTTGTCACACATGTTGTCACACTTGTTGTCACACATGTTGTCACACATGTTGTCACACATGTTGTCACATATGTTGTCACACATGTTGTCACACTTGTTGTCACACATGTTGTCACACATGTTGTCACACGTGTTGTCACACGTGTTGTCACACAAGTTGTCACACATGTTGTCACACATGTTGTCACACATGTTGTCACACTTGTTGTCACACATGTTGTCACACTTGTTGTCACACATGTTGTCACACTTGTTGTCACACTTGTTGTCACACTTGTTGTCACACATGTTGTCACACTTGTTGTCACACATGTTGTCACACATGTTGTCACACATGTTGTCACACATGTTGTCACACATGTTGTCACACATGTTGTCACATATGTTGTCACACATGTTGTCACACTTGTTGTCACACATGTTGTCACACATGTTGTCACACGTGTTGTCACACGTGTTGTGTTGTCACACATGTTGTCACACATGTTGTCACACATGTTGTCACACATGTTGTCACACATGTTGTCACACATGTTGTCACACTTGTTGTCACACATGTTGTCACACATGTTGTCACACGTGTTGTCACACGTGTTGTCACACAAGTTGTCACACATGTTGTCACACATGTTGTCACATATGTTGTCACACTTGTTGTCACACATGTTGTCACACATGTTGTCACACTTGTTGTCACACATGTTGTCACACATGTTGTCACACTTGTTGTCACACATGTTGTCACACTTGTTGTCACACATGTTGTCACACATGTTGTCACACATGTTGTCACACATGCTTCAAATCGGTACTGAAAAGGGTTACGAAAATATAAAACAGTTTCATGATAACATAACTGTATGCGAGACTGCAGCAGGGACACAAGACTTGAGCATATGGGCGGCATTTGATCGTGTTACTCTGTCACATCGTTGAGCACTAGGCTGCTGCCAACTGAGGACCAATCCTTGTGCTGGCTAGATTCATTTAGCCACCATCTTCATGGGAGTACTTGCATCACAACGACGAATCATAAGTCTAACAGTTTTATTTGGCATTCTAACATAATAGGATGGAGGGTGATATAGTACAATGTCAGTGTATATAGCGTGTAAATGTGTAGGAAACTCAACAATCGGTTGTGCTTAAATGAAACAAATTCTAGGAAGCTTTCATATTATTAAACGCGTTGCATTTCCATCATTGTGTAGACAAGACGTCACTTGGTGTCTTACTAGTGCACCAAGCATCCCACAGTTACCCTACCCTTTAGCGAGAGGGTAACTGTGAGTGAGGTGGGAACAGTCAACGACAAGTGATCGACCATATTAAACAGTATCGTACAGTTTATTACCTTGTTCGAAAATAAATAGTTTGTCTGACTTCTAACAAGGAGAACGTTTCATTTCAGAAAATTCGAAATGCCGTCGATATTAGTTGAACCAACTAACTATGCATCAGTTGTAATTGGTCGATTTAATGTTTTTTATTAAAATAACCAGCCGCCCAATGAAAAATCATATTTGCTTACTGGTGGCGTCTATTTTGCGGTATTATATTTGTGTGCAATATAAACTGTTGCCAATTTAATCTAGTGAGAATACTACATCAATTTTATTATGCATATAAATTATATAATTAAAATGACCATGACGTTCTCTCCAATCTCGACCCTTCAACGCTGGCCTTGTATTACTTCTCTCAGCCGTATTGTCTACATTTCACCATCTTCGGTCTCTCTGCTGTATCACAGGCCACAAAACGTGCTGACAACTGTCCAGAATCGACGTCAATGGGTCCGAGTAAATTGAGACCGTAAATAGTAATACGACGTTATCGTAACCCAACAAACACGACACGTATATAACTACGCTGTATACTCAAACGAAAAATGAAACATACCACTTTTGTTTTATGCATATTTCTACATGGCAATCCCGAGTGGGATTTCGCCAGTAATTAATTGTCTTGCTAAGATTAGTTAAATATTATTAAATCTGGTTAAATGTGTTCTTGTTCTCGCATCAGAGTGTCGCAGTTCAGTATTGTTTAGTTCGGGACACAACAATCGGTGACGGACGTTACGCGACAGTCTGACGCCCATTGGCGGAACATGACAGAACATGACGCAGCATGTTTATTTCCGAAATACTTTAACAAGGCGGCTGGCCCCACAGGCCGAGCTGACTTACTGGCGCCGGTGCATTGCAATGCGCACCGAATAATGAGGAACAGCTGCTTGACGAGTGCACTACAAATTCTGCTATTGTCCTATGTCAACAATCACGTAATGTAAAACCTATTTCACCACTGGCCAATAGCGAATTGACAATTTATTCAAGACAGCTATAGAACCAGAAACGCACGCACGCGCGCAATCACGTAACACGCACACATGCACGTACGCACACATGCACATGCATGTGCATGTGCGTGTGCGTGTGCCTGTGCGTGTACCTGTGTGTGTGTGCGCGTGTGTATGTGTGAGTGTGTGTGTGCCTGTGTGTGTGTGCCTGTGTGTATGTGTGTGTGTGTGTGTGTGTGTGTGTGTGTGTGTGTGTGTGTGTGTGTGTGTGTGTGTGTGTGTGTGTGTGTGTGTGTGTGTGTGTGTGTGTGTGTGTCGTGAGCGTGTGTGTGGGCGTGAGTGTGCGTGTGCGTATGTTGGCGTGTGTGCATGCATGCATGCATGCATGCATGTATGTATGTATGCAACCACGACAAGTAAGATATGTCATTATCATTTTCATGTTCCCCTTGATCGCATGCGTGGCGTGGTCTATGTCTTTCATTCCTTTCCGCCATCTCGGCATTTCTTCTCCATCTGTCCCAGTCTTCTGTAGTGGTCGTGCACTCTCTACTTTTCTTCTCCATCTGTCCCAGTCTTCTGTAGTGGTCACACACTCTCTACTCTTCTTCTCCTCCATCTGTCCCAGTCTTATGTAGTTGTCGTGCACTCTCTACTCTTCTTCTCCATATGTCCCAGTCTTCTGTAGTGGTCGTGCACTCTCTACTCTCTCTTCTTCTCCATATGTCCCAGTCTTCTGTAGTGGTCGTGCACTCTCCTCTCTACTCTTCTTCTCCATATGTCCCAGTCTTATCTAGTGGTCGTGCACTCTCTACTCTTCTTCTCCATCTGTCCCAGTCTTCTGTAGTGGTCACACACTCTCTACTCTTCTTCTCCATCTGTCCCACTCTTATGTAGTGGTCGTACACTCTTTACTCTTCTTCTCCATCTGTCCCAGTCTTCTGTAGTGGTCGTACAGTCTCTACTCTTCTTCTCCATCTGTCCCAGTCTTCTATAGTGGTCGTGCACTCTCTACTCTTCTTCTACACCAGTCCCAGTCTTCTGTAGTGGTCATACACTCTCTACTCTTCTTCTCCATCTGTCCCAGTCTTCTGTAGTGGTCGTGCACTCTCTACTCTTCTTCTACATCAGTCCCAGTCTTCTGTAGTGGTCGTGCACTCTCTACTCGTCTTCTCCATCTGTCCCAGTCTTCTGTAGTGGTCGTGCACTCTCTACTTTTCTTCTCCATCTGTCCCAGTCTTCTGTAGTGGTCGTACACTCTCGGCTCTTCTTCCAGATGTCTCTTCAGAGTGTCTGTCCATGTTGATCTTTGTCTCCCTCTTCTTTCTCTACTACCCTCTTCTCTCTCTACTACCCTCTTCTCTCTCTGCTACACTCTTCTCTCTCTACTACCCTCTTCTCTCTCTCTCTCTCTTGCCCTCTTCTCTCTCTACTACCCTCTTCTCTCTCTCCTGCCCTGTTCTTTCTCAACTACCCTCTTCTCTTTCCATGGCCTCTTTATCATTCTTTCCTCACCCATTCTCACTATCCGTTATGACCATGTACGTGTAATCTCTGACACATGGTATAAATTTAATAATAATGATAATAATACCTGTATGACAGTACGACATACCGCAACATTGAGACATCTATAAACAACGCAATGGCTTTTGCAACTGATTATTCGAATAAGACATCTATAAACAATACAATGGCTTTTGCAACTGATTATTCGAATAATTTCTTTAAAGCTTCTTACACAGTTACACTAAATTCAAGCGTTGTTTCCAGGCACTTGACAAAATTGTACTTCACAGATTTCAAGTTGACTTTGTCGAGTATATAATAAAAGTTACGTGCGAAAGAATGTCTCAACAACACCCTCATAGCCGCTTGAAACATTGTTTGAAGCGTGCAGGTGTTTTTGTATAAGTGAAGTGTAGCAATCGTATACGTCATCGCGGCACGCGCCACTATTGTCATCAGTTGCCAAAGCCTGAAGACGTCTAGGGTTTAGAAGGAATCAATGTTGACACTGTACCACTGAACGTGACAACTAGCGCAGCGCTTGAAAGACAGTCAGAGTGCTTCCTCTTCGTTCTGTCGTCCCTTTCCAAGAATCCCTCCTCTACAATTCTTGATATCCTCGTCCACTGCTGAGTACATCCGCACAACCAGACGGACTGTTGCACTTCGTCCGAGATATTATCTTAATGCGACCTTGTCTCTTCTCTTACCTGGAATAGTATCCTCTCAAGCCACGTAATAGTCTTAGGAGGAAGTTAATGAATGAGTTGTACTTCGGCCCACTTGCGGTCTTTACTGTGGGAACCAACAATTTCAAGAAGGTGCCAGTCAGCACTGCCTGCTGTTGCAATACTCCCATATTCCCCTTGGCCGGTGTTCACTATATCAATGTTTTGCACATGTGTATGTATGTATGTATGTATGTATGTATGTATGTATGTATATCTGTATGTATGTATGTATGTATGTATGTATGTATGTATGTATGTATGTATGTATGTATGTATGTATGTATGTATGTATGTATGTATGTATGTACGTATGTACGTAGGTACGTTCGTACGTATATACGTATGTATGTATATGTAATATAAAACATGACAGCAAGAGTATTTATGCATACGTTCGGAACAAATAGAAAGTTCACGTAAGGTTCGTTCCTCTAGAAGACCGTGCTGGAAATATAATATCAGAAGGATTCTTAATGGCAGAAGACCTGAATGAGTATTTTAGTTCGGTAGAAGGGAAGACACTAGTTCACTGCCAGTACCAGAGGCTAAGTTCAAGGGGGCGGAATAACACTATTTAGGACAGTTAATTGTAACCCCGGAAATAGTATCTAAGAAAATAAGGGCTATGAAGGATAATAAATCACCTGGAGTGAATGGGATTCCGCCCAAAATACTATGGGAAATTGTAGAGCAAATTAGCATACCACTTGCAACAGTTTTAAAATTGTCATTAGAAGAGGGAGTGGTTCCTTTAGAATGGAAAGAAGCAAACATTATACAGTTATTAAAAAAGTTAGAGAAACAAGTCAGAGAACTGAAGACCAGAGAGTTTAACACCGGTGATTTTCAAATTGTTAGAAAGACTAATTAAAGATCACATGGTGGATTTTCTTGTTAAGCATAACTTGATAAACCCATTTCAACATGGGTTACTAAAAGCGAGGTCATGCTTAACAAATATGTTAAGTTCAGTTTTGGGAAATGTAATTGCCTCCACTCAGGACATGGGAACGAAGATGTAGAATATACAATGGGGGGTTCTGTACTAAGTACTACTGTATAAGAAAAGGACTTTACCATTAGTGCTGATATGAAGGTTTCAGAGCAGTGCGGAAGTGCAGCTTCAAAGGGAAATCAAATCCTTCGATTATTTTGGCGAAATGTAGCATATAAGGAAAAAGAGCTAATAATACCGCTGTACAAAACAATAGTTAGGCCTCATTTAGAATATTGTATACAAGCGTGGAGGCCATATCGCAAGAAGGACATATGTAGTTGTAACTCAAGCACTATCGTAACAAGTGTCTTGACTTGTGGATATAATTTTGTAATTTATTTATAATTCATGTTGTATTTATTCAGGTTTTTTAGTTTGAGAAAGGCATAGCAACATATAAGTCTAAGACTTCAGCTATGTCCTTTCAGCAGCAGCAGCAGCAGCAGCAGCAGCAGCAGCAGCAGCAGCACACCAGACTGTGCATGTATTAGGTTGTTGTTGTTGAATAAACTTTCATTCATTCATTCATTCATTCATTCAATAAACATTCATATAAACATTAATACCAAAACTGAGGGATCTTAGTTACGATATACGCTTAAAAGAATGTGGTTTAACAACACTAGAGACCAGGAGATTGAGAGGAGATCAGATAGAAATGTTTAAAATATTGAATGGTTTAATATTTGTCTCAGTTAAGAAAGATAGAAGGACCAGAGGACATGAAGTTACATTAGTAAAGGAGCAGTGTAGATTATATGTAAGAAAGTTCTCATTTTCACAAAGGACTGTAAATTAATGGAACAGATTATCTGCTGATTGTGTGGGTGCTAGTACCGTGAATATGTTTAAAAATAAAATCGACACATACCTCAGAAGGGCAGGATACACGTAGATAAAAAAGGTTGGACTCTCGATAAGTCAAAAGGCTTCCTTGTCCATCTGTTATCTAGAGTTAATTTGCTGGTTGGCAATTTTGTTAAATCTTATTAAATCTAGTAATGTACATATATATATATATATATATATATATATATATTATAGCTCCAAGAACGTCATATAAATAAATATTTATAAATAATTAAATAATTTTTTTCACACGTCTATTCATATAATCCTTTTGTGAAATGTCAAATCTACTTAGTATCCAACGTGTCATGCTAGCTCATTGTACAACGGTTTATTTGGTTTCGGTGAAATAATCGTTCTCTCTCTCTCTCTCTCTCTCTCTCTCTCTCACTCTCACTCTCTCTCTCTCTCTCTCTCTCTCTCAATCTCTCCCTTTCTTTCACTCACTCACTAACTCACTAACTCGCTCACTCACTCACTCACTCACTCAGTATGTATGTATGTCTCTGTTTCCCTCTTTTTCTCTGTCTCTCTCTGTCTCTCTGTCTCTCTGTCTCTCTGTCTCTCTGTCTCTCTGTCTCTCTGTCTCTCTGTCTCTGGAAGATCTTTGTTCTACGTAGATAATTAAATATTGAGTCGCTGTCCCTCAGCAGGTGCCACTAGGGTGTGGAGTTTGAAATAACACAACTGTGGAAACTGCCTCACTTTGCTGCTCCGTTGGTTATCTTTTAGGACATAATATCAACAATTTCTTTAAACCATCTTCAGGTAATATACATTATGGTGCATACACCAACACCAATCTATTTTCAGTTATATTTCTATGTAACTTCAAGCAGCGTGCGGGATGTTTGCTGTAACATATATCGACAATACATGCATGTATTGCAAAAGGAATTGGTAGCTTTTGAAACACATAGTCGGTTGTCCTACTCCTACACAATGTAGTGTCCCGCCGATGGACAGATATGCTGTTGTGTGGACTACATGTCTGATTGATTCGTTTACGAAGGAAAGGGTTGGTTACGTCATTGTACGGGCATCGCATACAACATGACGTTTGCAGTGATGTCGAGAACCATTGTTCATGCCATCGCTTTTGTTTAATATTAGTTTCACTTTCTTCAATACTGGTTTGAATTGTTTCATATGTAAATTAATTTCCCGTGAGAGTTGACAACATTGAGTCTGATGCTGATGTCAGATGTGACAATTTTGTAATTAAGAAAGTGAGAAGTTCCAATTTACCCTCCAATTTACCCTCCATACGGGCACATGCTGATGGCACGACACATGCAAGTGGTGGGACAGATATACAGACATGTTGACATTACGTAGGTGGGTTGGTTGGTGGGTGGTTCGGTGGGTGAGTGGGTTGGTGGATTTTTAGTAGGTAGGGTTGGTTGGTTTGTGGGTTGTGTGTGGGTTGGTTGGCGGAGAGGGTGGATGTAAGTGTGTAGGTATTTTAATTGGTGTGGATACCTGGCTGTTACGATTAATTGGTAATACACGTTAGTTTGACAGCTTGAATGAGTTGTGGGTGGCTCCACGATTACATGAATTTGTACGGTGCATGGCTGACTGGCTCGATCACAGACTAGGGCCAATGTCTAATACGCATGGTGATTCAATACGCATAGATACATGTAACTGAATTTTTTTTAATCGGAAGAAGATGAAAATTGGAGACACGGGGTTGCTGACAACAGGAGTGGGTGGCGAGAAGAGAAAGCGTTGCATCCTAATACAAGACCAGAACATCACCGGTACATAAGAGAATCCAGGAGGAAGAAGGAGGCACGTACCAGCGGCATGACGAGGAATTGGCACAAGGCCCCTATGACCGGGGCCACCGGCTTCTGCAGGATCTCTTTGATCACGTCCACATCGATGCTGCTGCCGAACCCGACATTGAGTATCACCATCAACGTCGCCGTCACAATGATGAACACTTTCATCAGCGTGCTTCGAACCCGCACGACAATCACGCGATAGTCGCGCGTCGTTTCCGTCTCCGAGACACCGTATTCTGTGAAGCGGAAACGCACGTTGACATGTCCGATGAACCGGGCTTCGACGGTTACGTTGAGTGACGTCTTCCGGTCCTCCCGTCGGGGGCAGATGACGACCGGACCGGGGTCAGACACTTGGACTATCCGGTCATCTTCCGAATCCACCTGCAACGTGATCTCAGGTGTCGTCGTTTCGCAAATGAAATGCAGTTGTATTGTTCCTGTTTCGCCGACCAACAGATGGTTAAGACGCGATGGCCGGAATGTGACGTTGAAACCACTGATTATGACCATACCGGCGCAGAGTATTGACAAACGCAGGAAGGTTGCGATCGCCATCGTAAACGGTGGCTGGTCCGTGACGCGCTAACTAGAGGAGTTGACTTAATCGCGGCTATTATTGACCATCGTAGGAAGCGTTATCAGTTCACCGGCAACACACTCGCCGGGCATCGTTAATCGTCCCGCTTTACGCCGCCAAACTTGCAATGGCAATCTGGTGTAGATTCAGAATGTCTCTAAAGACGTCGGCATGGTTAAACACGAGACAACTCGGTGTATCTCTCGCGCCCCGGCTGCATCGACTGGCGTGGAATGCGGTAATACCTCTATGCCGACTCGGCAACTCTGCTTGTTCGTCAAGTGTATATGCAACTGAACTTTGTTCCGATTTCTCGCATTATCGTACGGATTACGCACAATGTGTCACGTGCTTACTTCGCACGTCGCCTTTAAGTGTTCGCAGGCGGAGGGTCGAAGTGACGCGATTTGTGATGAGCATATTATCATGTTGACAATAGCGGCATCGAGATAAGGATGGTGCCGATATAAATGACAAGATTTATGTCACCACACGTTTTTAGGTCCGATCTGATTAGACAAATACAATTGTTGTCGGGTTGAATGTGTTTAAAAAGAATAGCGTATTGTTTGCTTGCTGTAGATTTAACAAGATTTAACAAGATTGCCACCCAGAGAATTAACTCTAGATGGCATGTGGACAAGGAAGCCCTTTGGCTTATCGAGAGTCCAATCCTTTTATCTACGTGTATCCCGCCCTTCTGAGGTATGTGTTTTTTTTTAAACATATTCACGCTACTAGCACCCATACAAGCAGCAGATAATCTGCTCCAATATTTTAAAGTTCTTTGTGAAAATGAGAACTATCTTATATCTCATCTACACTGCTCTTTTACCAATGTAACTTCATGTCCTCTATCTTTATTAACTAAGAAAAAATATTGTTATCAATATTTTCATAACCATTCTGTATTTTTAACACTTCTATCTGGTCTCCTCTCAATCTCCTGCCTGGTCTCTATTGCTGTTAAACCACATTCTTTTAGGCGTATTTCATAACTAAGATTCCTCAGTTTTTGTATCATTTTAGTTGCTCTCCTCTGTACTCTTTCTAGCATATCTATGTCCTTCTCCTTATGGCCTCCACGCTTGTATACAATATTCTAAATGAAGCCTAACTTTTGTTTTGTACACCGGTATTATTAGTTATTTTTCCTTATACGCTATATTTCGCCTAATTAAATCATATGATTTGATTTCCCTTTGAAGCTGCAATTCCGCACTGCTCTGAAACCTTCATATCAGCACTAATGGTTAACCCTAAGTTATTTATTATTTATTTATCTATTTATTTACTTTTCATATACATGTTAGCCTAGTTTATTGATATTTACATTAATTTTAGTTTATTTATTAAAATAATAATAATATGATCTTAACTATTTTATTTTATGAAATGTTATGTCACATTCCTTTTCTACTTCTTCAATATTTATTGTCTTAATTACTATTATTATTATTATTAGTTCATTTTATCTATGATATAATAACTATTGTTTTTTATTCAAATGCATTATTTTTAACGTACATCTGTATTGTTGTAAAGCGCTGTGAACAATATTGGATGTGGTGCTTAACAAAATAAAATATTATTATTATTATTATTATAAGTGTAATCAGTGGAAATACCATTAAACTGACCTAAGATAAATTGCTAAACTAAATTATTTAAATCAAGCAGGCAAACTGTAATGTAAACACAAATGCTTCTTAATTAGTCAACCGGAACCTTACTAGATGCATTCTGGGAGTTGTTCTTGTGTTACTATCTACGTCACATCCTGTATGTGATGTAGATACTTCCGTACTGAGACATGTTGAATGCTGACCGTTTCTATTGGAACTTGGGGAACTGAGAACGACAACGGAGGACAGTGACAGAAGAATTGTGCTAGCCAACACACTTCGACTCGAGTGGCAGAAAAGTGAGTGAGTAACCGTTTATGCGCTTACATGCATAGACAGTTGTACTTCGGCCCCAGGTCTGACACACACACACACACACACACACACACACACACACACACACACACACACACACACACACACACACACACACACACACACACACACACATATATATGTATATATATATATGTGTGTGTGTGTGGGGCCGAAGTACTCGGTACTCGTGTACTCGTGTACTCGAGTACATTTTTGAAGTACTCCTACTCATGAAACTTGTGGGTCATGTACTCGTACTCGTACTCATACTCTTGTACTCAGATTTTACGAGTACATCTGAGTACTTTCTCAATATGTACTTGGAAAAATAAATATATTTGGTTATAAAATGAAAATTTCCTGAAATATTTAAATGTTCAACTATTTTGTAAATACTTTGTTAATTCTGATAGAATACCACCTTACCATCCCTACACTTAGTACATCCTCATTCTCTGATAACCATGCCTATGATACCCAAACATGGCAACAGGCAGCATCTTTTCCCAGTCAGAAACACCCTCTTCAACAAACAATAATTGTAGGCTATCAGTTCAGGCCATAAACCTGTTGGTTTAATTAAGACACCAGGATGTCCATAAACAGCCAATTAGCAGTTAACCCACCAGTTAGTCAGGAAATGCCTTTGATGTAGTCTGGAGACCATGCCACTTGATAGTAGCTGACAATGCTAACTGCTAAGAACAAGAACTGCCAGTCTTCCTCTGCAGAAGTAAGGTGGCTCAAGTCAGACTGTCTCCTACACTAGTATAATCCCATGCCAGCAGCCTGACTAAAAAGTCCAAAGGGTATGCCGAGCCTGTTATGTAGTCTATAATCAGGAAATATAAATTGCAAACTTATACTATCAGCAGATTGCTGATTGTAGAGGTGAACGAATACCTCAGTCAGCCATGTACAGATCGTCACAGTGACCCACTGCAGTTCTGAGTTTTACAACTCTGGCGCAATTGGTCCTTCACCATCTCAGCATTCCGGCCTCATCAGGCCCAGTTGAAAGGGTATTTAGCATAGCCGAGAAAGTATTCTGCCCTGAACAGTGCAGCCTGAAAGACTCAACCTGTGAACAAATCATGTTCATTCGGTGCAATGGCAAATAGATGATAAGATCATACGATGCCACTGAAATGAATGCCAATGAAGTAAATTTAATTGTTGATGAAATAGAGGTTTTTCTTAGTTTTCCTCATAAAAAATGTATCAACTGCCATTGCATATTCACTTGTGCTGAGTTATATAAATGAGGTTAATTAAATTAAATTTATATTTGTTAAAATGTACTCGTATTTTTACTTGTACTCGTGAGAATGTACTCGTACTTGTACTCGTACTCAGCTTTTAGCAATGTACTCGTACTCATCAATCTTCAAAGTACTCGTACTCGTACTTGTACTCATGAAAATGTACTCGGCCCCAGGTCTGATATATGCATATATATATAGTATATATATATATATGTAAATATATATATATAAATATATATATGTTTATATATATATATATGTTTATATATATATATATATATATGTATATATATATATATATACATGCGCCTGTATATATATATATATATATATGTATATATATATCAATCCGCAAATGTAAGGAATGGAAATTGTCTTAACTATCACAGGTATCTAAGCGTACAATTCCGTGCTTGGTAAAATCATCCTTTATGAGAAATGTCTTACGTCACTCTGGGATGGGCGGGAATGACATCACAGAGGAACTGTCGTTCTGTGTAGATCATCCTAAAACTGGGCGCAGGACCAAGTGTGTTGACTTTGCTATACAGTAGGCGCTTGACCTCCTCACGGGCGGGCAAACATGCCCCGCTAGTACGAGTGACAACCAACTTCCGCGTTTATATACCAATCGCCGTTTTGAGGTGGCCTGGTGTAAAGTGGCAACGCTGCCAGATGCTACACGGATACCCTTAGCAAAACATTCTATAGAATAGCTATAGAATATATGCTATATAGTGTATTCTGCTTTTAATGTAGAATTTTATAGAATTTCTGTAGAATTCTTTAAAATGTGTATGTCAAAATAGTAATTACGTGGAATTCTATACAATATTCTATAGAATACTATCGAATTTACACGTCCTCGTTTTTTCTATATACTTCTACAAAAATGTTAAAGATTTCTATAGATTTTCATAGAATTCTATAGATTGTTTGCTAAGGGTAAGATATACCGTGTTCGAGATGAGCACGTTTTTTCAAATACACGCGTACTTAAAAAGATTAAGCATTATACATTTTAATAGCAGTACATGTTCCAATTAACTCATTTCCATGCAGTCGATACATTTAGTGTTTTACGAAAGGCAATTCAAGAAATAAATATAAAATAATATCAAGTTATAAATTACAAGTTGATTAACTCCCCTTAAACCACGCAGTCCCTAGACAACCCCCAAATGCAGTCCCTAGACAATCCCCAAATGCAATCCATAGACAACCCCCAAATGGATATATATATTCCCAGTTTTGCAATTAAGTTATCGCATAAGTCATTTCAATTATTAGCCCACCCTCCTCCCCCAACTACAGCCTTGCTGCCAGACATTTCTGTGCACGCTGTGTATAATGTAAGACTAGTGCGAGAGGCCGCTGTGCAACGGAGATCAATACAATTGTGTGATGCTCTTATTTCTAATTCACTCAGTTTGCCGATATCGATATACACAAATTTACAACATAACAGTAGTATGTATAATGTCGTATGTAAAGATAAATGAAGTAGGCTTAAATAACAGATACGCCATCCATTTACAGTTAGAACACACCGAGGTCCATTTGCTGAACCAAGATTACGCGTAGAGACGCATCTGATTCGATGGTGAGGCTACTGGGACACAGTTCAACGCGTCTGATTGATTGGTGTGATAACTGGGACACAGTTCAACGCGTCTGATTGATTGGTGTGATAACTGGGACACAGTTCAACGCGTCTGATTGATTGGTGTGATAACTGGGACACAGTTCAACGCGTCTGATTGATTGGTGTGATAATTGGGACACAGTTCAACGCGTCTGATTGATTGGTGTGATAACTGGGACACAGTTCAACGCGTCTGATTGATTGGTGTGATAATTGGGACACAGTTCAATGCGTCTGATTGATTGGTGTGATAACTGGGACACAGTTCAACGCGTCTGATTGATTGGTGTGATAACTGGGACACAGTTCAACGCGTCTGATTGATTGGTGTGATAACTGGGACACAGTTCAACGCGTCTGATTGATTGGTGTGATAATTGGGACACAGTTCAACGCGTTTGATTGATTGGTGTGATAACTGGGACACAGTTCAACGCGTCTGATTGATTGGTGTGATAATTGGGACACAGTTCAATGCGTCTGATTGATTGGTGTGATAACTGGGACACAGTTCAACGCGTCTGATTGATTGGTGTGATAATTGGGACACAGTTCAATGCGTCTGATTGATTGGTGTGATAACTGGGACACAGTTCAACGCGTCTGATTGATTGGTGTAATAATTGGGACAAAGTTCAACGCGTCTGATTGATTGGCTTTGATAACTAAGATAATGGTCAACTTCACAATTGTATATATGGATGACTTCCACCCATATGAAATATTTCACTAACACAAATATTGATCAACTACCTAACAGCATTAATGATATGTTCTACGAATCATAACATTAAACGTTGTTATGCAATCCCATAGATGGCGCCACTTTATATAGATTGCCATTAATTACAAATGTAAGGGTTTCTTGTAAGCATAATCATATAATTATATTGTATTCCGACCTTCGTGTACAGTAGATTAAAGTACATCGTCAAATATGAACAAGTAAATTCTCCTCTGCTTGCCTAGCCAATAAGTTGACAACGTTTTATATTGGTAACATCATGTTGCTTATAAATTATGATATATTCAGTGCAGTTTGTGTTAAGACCAGACCTGGGGCCGAAGTACTCGGTACTCATGTACTCGTGTACTCGAGTACATTTTTGAAGTACTCGTACTCATGAAACTTATGGGTCATGGACTCGTACTCATACTCGTTGTACTCAGATTTTACGAGCACATTACGAGTACATCTGAGTACTTTCTCAATATGTACTGGGGAAAATAAATATATTTGGCTATAAAATGAAACTTTCCTGAAATATTTAAATGTTCAACTATTTTTTTAATACTTTATTATTTCTGATAGTATACAACCTTATCATCCCTACACATAGTACATCCTCATTCTTTGATAACAATGATTATGATACCCAAACATGGCAACAGGCAGCATCTTTTCCCAGTCAGAAACACCCTGTTAAGCAAACAATATTTGTAGACTATCAGTTCAGGCCATAAACCTGTTTGTTTAATTAAGCCATAAAGAGTCAGTTAGCAGTTAACCTACCAGTTAGACAGGAAATGCCTTTGATGTAGTCTGGAGATCATGCCACTTGGCACTGGCTGACAGTGCTAACTGCTAAGAACAAGAACTGCCAGTCTTCCTCTGTAGAAGTAAGGTGGCTCAAGTCAGACTGTCTCCTACACTAGTATAATCCCATGCCAGCAGCCTGGCTAAAAAGTCCAGAGGGGATGCTGAGCATGTTATGTGGACATGTGCTAACCCTCTCAACAACTAGTAGTCTACGATCAGAAAATATAAATTGCAAACTTATAACATCAGCAGATTGCTGATTGTAGAGGTGAACGACTACCTCAGTCAGCCATATACAGATCGTCACAGT
The DNA here is from genome assembly GCA_020002185.1 of Paraescarpia echinospica. Lineage (NCBI taxonomy): Eukaryota > Metazoa > Annelida > Polychaeta > Sabellida > Siboglinidae > Paraescarpia > Paraescarpia echinospica. Next base: position 3,783,189 of record CM034543.1, read on the forward strand.
GACCCACTGCAGTTCTGAGTTTTCCAACTCTGGCGCAATTGGTCCTTCACCATCTCAGCATTCCAGCCTCATCAGCCCCAGTTGAAAGGGTATTTAGCATAGCCGAGAAAGTATTCTGCCCTGAACAGTGCAGTCTGAAAGACTCAACCTGTGAACAACTCATGTTCATTCGGTACAATGGCAAATAGATTATAAGATCCTACGACGCCACTGAAATGAATGTCAATGAAGTGAATTTCATTGTTGATGAAATAGAGTTTTTTTAGTTTTCCTCACCAAAAAATGATCAACTGCCATTGCCTATTCAGTTGTGCTGAGTTATATAAATTAGATTAATTAATAATTTTAAAATACGTTGTTATTTAATATTTATATTTTTAAAAATGTACTCGTACTTTTACCCGTACTCGTGAGAATGTAATCGTACTTGTACTCGTACTCAGCTTTTAGTAATGTACTCGTACTCATACTCGTACTTATCCATCGTCAAAGTACTTGTACTCGTACTTGTACTCATAAAAATGTACTCGGCCCCAGGTCTGGTTAAGACAACGGCCGGTACATCATTCAATGCAGTGTATCACCAAGCATTTAGTAAAATATTTACTAAAGTGTCAGAAAATTCTGCTATTGCTGCGAAGGTGCGCCGTGCAGTGATGTCACTACCGGAGAGAACACCACGTGACATAGATGTGATGTCCTTTTAGCTTTGTTGGCTGCCGTCGACAACGATGGTTTGGGTGAAAATGATGATAATGATGATGATGTAGTTGTGCTTCTGTGATGACTTCCCAGGTTGTCACAATGACGTCCGGCAGTCACGGTAACCTTATGGTGGTCATGATGGCGTCGGGTGTGAGATTATAAATGCACCCCCGTGGTAAATTTATTATTCCAAAAGACAAAATTGTACCAACAAAATTGTTAAAACAATATTAGTAACCGTAACATATATTGAAATGACCGTTGTTTGATTAAGTTTTTGCCAATAAGGTTTGGACACATTTTTTGAATGGTTCTGTTTTTGTAAAGCACGTACACCAATTGACCATTTCTAACTCACTCGACACAATACACAGTATTTTTTTTACAGGTGATCCATTTTCCGGCCTATATCCGACATAGGTCGATTTATAATATCACACGGGCAGTCACAGTGACTTTATGATTGTCTTGATGACGCCAAGCTGTCCAGATCTTCAACGACTAGTTCGTGGTCAAGACGAGCAGTAGAGCAGCAGAAACAAAAGCAGTCAAGACGGCAGACAGTCGGACTGTTGGTGCTGAATTGTATGCGAGGTCGTTCGGTGAGTCTTTGCCTTTCTTTCCACCTGTCACAAGCTTCGGGGCCTCCGTGGTCGTGTATGTGGTTGTGGTCGTGGTCGTGGTTGTGCTTTTGTCTGAAATTAGGGTTATGACGATGACTTACTTCAGTTTCTCTCACTGACAACCACAACAAGTTGTAAACAGAGAGGATCTAACAAAGACAGCAACAAAGCGGTCCTGGTAAGAGAAAATACTATCTTTGGAACGGAGTCCTCGTAACGTGGACAGGGGGAGCCACAGGGTCATTCCGTCCCATAACAAGATTTAGTCATAACAAAAACACAGTATGTTGCAGTATTACAGCTGTTAGTTTCCTTAGCAACCGCTACGTAATACCACAACCAAGATCGTTGCTATGTGTTGTATGTTTTCAGACACTCGTTTCACCGTGCCGAGTTCAACCCATCTTCATTGACACTTAACTCACGTCAGTGAACACAAAGTCAGAACAAAGGACTCTCTGTTCACTGACCTGTGTTCATACTCTCTGTTCACTGACCTATTTTCATACTCTCTGTTCATTGACCTTTGTTCATACTCTCTGTTCACCTACCTATGTTCATATTCTCTGTTCACTCACCCATGTTCATACTCTCTGTTCACTTACCTGTGTTCATACTCTCTGTTCATTGACCTGTGTTCATACTCTCTGTTCACTGACCTATGTTCATACTCTCTGTTCACTGACCTGTGTTCACACTCTCTGTTCACTGACCTTTGTTCATACTCTCTGTTCACTCACCCATGTTCATACTCTCTGTTCACTTACCTGTGTTCATACTCTCTGTTCATTGACCTGTGTTCATACTCTCTGTTCACTAACCTGTGTTCATACTCTCTGTTCACTGACCTGTGTTCACACTCTCTGTTCAATGACCTGTGTTCACACTCTCTGTTCACTAACCTGTGTTCATACTCTCTGTTCACTGACCTTTGTTCATACTCTCTGTTCACTCACCCATGTTCATACTCTCTGTTCACTTACCTGTGTTCATACTCTCTGTTCATTGACCTGTGTTCATACTCTCTATTCACTAACCTGTGTTCATACTCTCTGTTCACTGACCTGTGTTCACACTCTCTGTTCAATTACCTGTGTTCACACTCTCTGTTCACTAACCTGTGTTCATACTCTCTGTTCACTGACCTGTGTTCACACTCTCTGTTCACTGACCTTTGTTCATACTCTCTGTTCACTCACCTTTGTTTTTTACTGTCTGTTCACTGATCTGTTTCCACACTCTCTGTTCAGTCACCTGTGTTCACACTCTCTGTTCACTGACCTGTGTTCATACTCTCTGTTCACTCACCTGTGTTCCTACTCTCTGTTCAGTCACCTGTGTTCACACTGTCTGTTCACTCACCTGTGTTTCTACTCTCTGTTCACTCACCTGTGTTCATACTCTCTGTTCACTCACCTCTGTTCATACTCTCTGTTCACTCACCTGTGTTCATACTCTCTGTTCCCTCACCTGTGTTCACACTCTCTGTTCACTCACCTTTGTTTTTTACTCTCTGTCCACTGACCTGTTTTCACACTCTCTGTTCACTGACCTGTATTCATACGCTCTGTTCACTGACCTGTGTTCATACTGTCTGTTCACTAACCTGTGTTCACACTATCTGTTCACTGACCTGTGTTCACATTCTCTGTTCACTAACCTGTGTTCATACTCTCTGTTCACTGACCTGTGTTCACACTCTCTGTTCACTGACCTGTGTTCACACTCTCTGCTCACTGACCTGTGTTCATACTGTATGTTCACTGACCTGTGTTCATACTGTCTGTTTACTAACTTGTGTTCACACTCTCTGTTCACTGACCTGTGTTCATACTGTCTGTTCACTAACCTGTGTTCACACTCTCTGTTCACCGACCTGTGTTCATACTCTCTGTTCACTAACCTGTGTTCATTCTCTCTGTTCACTGACCTGTGTTCACACTCTCTGTTCACTGACTTTTGTTCATATTTTCAGTTCACTGACCTGTGTTCATACTGTATGTTCACTGACCTGTGTTCATACTGTCTGTTCACTAACCTGTGTTCACACTCTCTGTTCACTTACCTGTGTTCATTCTCTCTGTTCACTGACCTGTGTTCACACTCTCTGTTCACTGACCTTTGTTCATACTTTCAGTTCACTGACCTTTGTTCATACTCTCTGTTCACTGACCTGTGTTCGCACTCACTGTTCACTGACCTGTGTTCGCACTCTCTGTTCACTGACCTGTGTTCATACTGTCTGTTCACTGACCTGTGTTCATACTATCAGTTCACTGACCTGTGTTCACACTCTCTGTTCACTGACCTTTGTTCATACTCTCAGTTCACTGACCTGTGTTCATACTCTCAGTTCACTGACCTGTGTTCATACTCTCTGTTCACTGACCTGTGTTCGCACTCTCTGTTCACTGACCTGTGTTCATACTCTCTGTTCACTGACCTGTGTCCATACTCTCTGTTCACTAACCTGTGTTCACACTCTCTGTTCACCGACCTGTGTTCATACTGTCTGTTCACTGACCTGTGTTCATACTCTCTGTTCACTGACCTGTGTCCATACTCTCTGTTCACTAACCTGTGTTCGCACTCTCTGTTCACTAACCTGTGTTCATACTGTCTGTTCACTGACCTGTGTTCATACTATCAGTTCACTGACCTGTGTTCACACTCTCTGTTCACTGACCTTTGATCATACTCTCAGTTCACTGACCTGTGTTCATACTCTCTGTTCACTGACCTATGTTCATACTCTCTGTTCACTGACCTGTGTTCGCACTCTCTGTTCACTGACCTGTGTTCATACTCTCTGTTCACTGACCTGTGTCCATACTCTCTGTTCACTAACCTGTGTTCACACTCTCTGTTCACCGACCTGTGTTCACACTCTCTGTTCACCGACCTGTGTTCATACTCTCTGTTCACTGACCTGTGTCCATACTGTCTGTTCACTGACCTGTGCCTGCACTGCCAATTCACAAACCAGTGTTCAGACTCAATATTCACTTACCTACGGCGTCTGTCGCTGCTTCAGTCTTTGTCCGACTGCTCTGTGGGACAGTGCTCTTGTCACCAGTGTTGGGTGTCACTCGCTTCGCGGGGTCCGAGTGTGTGACACCAGTAGCAGTAGCAGTTGTAGCAACAGTAGCTGCAGCACCAGTAACAGTAGACGTGTGAGTGTCAACAGCAGTAGATTAAACAAGTGTTATATTATTTGGTAACAAACAGAAAGGCTTCTTTGTTCAGCTAATTGTTGGGCGGAGTAAAGAAAGCGAAAGAGAAATCCTGGTCCTGTGCACTGGGTCGTTTGAGTTGTTATCAGACACCCACCGTAGGGAGAATTGCAAATGTTAGTTGAGTCTCCATAGCAACCGTAACATAGCACCACAACGACACTGTTACTAACTATTGTAAATTTTGCACAATCTAGCAACTTGGCAACAATAATAATGTTACATATTCGGACATTACGACCACTGTCTTATATTCGGACACTCTGCATGGCCACTGACCTGCTTGTGGACGTGTTCGCCTGTTGCCAATAATTGTCGTCCTGCGCGTGGGTTTGGTCGGTTCCATCGTTGGAGGCTGAGTAGGTTTTGTTACGATCTGTGGATATACACGCGATTTACTGACACACGTGAAGCGTTTTGTATCGGTTCACGCCGCCACTATCAATACGTAACGTGGGACTGGCGATTGTGTACGTTAGTTTATGTTCCATTCGCTAGGTGACGCCTCGTGGCGTCGACCAAGCCACCAACCACTCGTGTGTAATGCTACCGGTGTAGGGTCTACTTGTTGTCGGACTTCGCGAACTTGTAATACCGCCCTTATTGAGGCCTACATGTTTATCTACTATATGACCGGCTACCAGTTATTAATTAAGCATGTTGAATCAATATATATGTATAACCCGTAAAGCTTCTGAAATGGCAAGGCTGGATATCTGTACGTAGTACAGGATCACTAAATCGTTTGCAATATTTTACTATTAGAAAACAATTACAAAACAGTTAAATATCGAGAATAACAAGAACTTTTAATGTGCAACATCAGTCATGATTTAGCGCGGCAAATTTAAAGTAAATGGGAAATGGCGAGAAATATTTACGAAAAGATTTTTTTCTCGAAAAAAACTGGAAGAAACGTGATATAATTTCACGCCAGTTGGAAAATGAGACAGACAGCGAGACCGTGAATCTCGCATCAGAAACTGGAGACAATATGAGCGTTTCTTGAATGGATTTCAATCTGCGTAATTATTTCAAACGCATCCTGGGGTCTTCTTCTGTAGAGTGAAGTTACGGGTGTGCCACATAACGGCGGTCATACTACACACCCGTACCTTCATTCTGCTGAAGAAGACCGCGGGATGCGGTTAAAATAATATACAGATCGAAAAAGTAAGTTTCTTGAGAGGTAAATATGCCCAATAGCATGAATGTTGTATTCTATACTTAGTTATGTTTGAGTGCATGGTGCCACCTGGAGGGGATAGTTATATTTAACATCAGGTGGCCGTTTTTGCAAGAATGATAACGTGAAAACGAGATACAGACGGAGCTGTAGTATAGCTACATGTCCTGCCATTGTAAAGTTTCGCGACTTGTTTTGCGTCTTCGGTGTTACTTACGCGTCTTTCTGTTGGTTTTGGACTTGATCTCGTTGGCAGTATGGGACGCTTCGTTGACGACAGGACGATTTTTGTCGTGATACTTTTTCTCCAGTCTCGCGTCACGTACGTTCCGTTCTCGTTGAGATGGTGCCACAAAGGGGGCTGGTTGTCACTGTAAGAGGGCCAGAGCACAGTTGACCTTCCTGTTGTGTTTCATTGCAATGTACGACCTAGAGTTCAACGGTTCTTAATCTGTTGTGACTGCCACCAAAATTCCGGTGGCGGCCTTGTTTGGCGATCAAAGCGTTCAACCGTTTAACTTGTGATAAATGGAAACATAAATAGGTATAACACAAATTATTGATACATGAAAGAGTTATTAAACATATACTCTGCGGACGGATGAATGGCCAAAGCAGCGAGATGCTTTGGTTTATCAGCGTAGAAAGAGGACAGAGGGAACTCCTTGCAAAGAGAAAACAAGGATGGCGTACGGGTATCGGGGCGTACGGGTGTCGGGGCGTACGGGTGTCGGGGCGTACGGGTGTCGGGGCGTACGGGTGTCGGAACGTACGGGTGTCGGGGCGTACGGGTGTCGGGGCGTACGGGTGTCGGGAATTACGGGTGTCGTGGCGTACGGGTGTCTGGGCGTACGGGTGTCGGGGCGTACGGGTGTCGGGGCGTACGGGTGTCGGGGCGTACGGGTGTCGGGGCGTACGGGTGTCGGGGCGTACGGGTGTCGGGGCGTACGGGTGTCGGGGCGTGCGGGTGTCGGGGCATACGGGTGTCGGGGCGTACGTGTGTCGGGGCGTACTGGTGTCGGTGCGTACGGGTGTCGGGGCGTACCGGTGCCGGGGCGTACGGGTGTCGGGGCGTACGTGTGTCGGGACGTACGGGTGTCGGGGTGTACGGGTGTCGAGGCGTACGGGTGTACGGGTGTCGGGGTGTATGATTTCCACAATGTTTGCAGGATATTACTTCATACTAGCGATACCTATAGGCAGGCAATCGGATAGATAATACAATATACATGGAAATTATGTCAGAAGCAACACGTGTCAGTAAAAGTGTACTTTGATAGCTTCAGTATATTAGAGGATCGAAAACGACACCAACGTTGTCCAGTTCACGCGTGGCGTATTTCGACGGCATCAGACAGAATATGATTTTACCTTTACCAGATGCACCAAACCAAACAATTAAGGCAAACACGTCGCGTTAATTTGAAATGCCGTTTGATACTATGTCATACGGCGTTTCAATTTCATGTAAAATTTTGCATAAATCAGTTTGTCCCGCTAACATCTGGAGTAGTTAGTAGGTCCATCTGGATGAGTAAATCAGGAGCCTTACTCATCCAGATGGACCTACTAACTACTCTCTGGTACCGGCAAGCGGTACAATAAAGGATAGTCTGGACCGTCGCTGGTGACTCCTGGCGACCCAATCAAAATGGCTTGGCGACCCAATTTTGGGCCGCGATACAGGGGTTAAAACCGCTGGACCTAGAACATCGTGATATTTGAAATTTTAAGAAAATTGTTTATGTTAACTGAATACAGTTGATTAGGTGTATCAGCAGGTTTAGGGGTAGAATGTATTGGCCGTGAAATTGTGACATTATTTGAGTAGTTTACTTGGCGGGGTGACGTTTGGGCATGTGTCCTCCCGCAGAGGACATGGGTGCTGTGTTACGTGGTTATTCATTTGGAGATATTGACGAGCATCGTGCATGCATCGTGCGTTTTAAACTTGTTCAACTTGTTCGATGACATGTTGGCAGTGACCGTGAAAAAGTTGTTTTGAATTTTCTCAGGTCCGGTATCTTATAATCTGACAAAACGTTAGCATGGTCACCAAGATGCGACTGATGTTACCACCCCAGGCAAGTTGATCTTGACCGCAGCAAAGTTATCTGGAAAGATAAGGCGGATAGCAAATCACGCTGGTACAACACTTTTCTGATGGCGAAATATCTTTCCCATGAGTAATTCTCAGCACGATCTGTGTCCAAAGGGTGAATTAATTCTTTGCGTTCTTGTCAGTCTACCAGGTGTGAACTAGGAATTAATAAAGCGTGTATATGCATTTCCACTTGTGCCATTGTTCATGGCCAGCCATGCAGAACGAACAATTGGTCTCAACTAACCGGTGGAACATCTATGAGCAGGACGTGGTCCGGCTGATGTCACGTGACTTCTTTCATCACTACTTCCAAGGAGATAGTTGTTATAATTTACACTCACGATAATTATGTTCAAAGCGAGTGGATTTTCACTGCAATAGAAACAATATCTGAATCCTTGAATGTAGTGATGATCCGGTTTCTTGGTTATTTATGTTGGGTATATTTACCTCTCAAGAAACTTTTTTGTTTTATATCTGTATAATTTCGACCATATCTCGCGGCCTTCTTCAGCAGACTGAATTTACGGTCATGTCACATGACGTTGGTAATGTGACACGTCGGCCAGGAGCTCCCGCCAGTCATACTCCAGCTTGCGTCACATGACGTAGGTCATGTGACACGACCGTAAATTCAGTCTGCTAAGCGGTCGAAATTATACAGAGAAAAAAACAAAAACGTTTCTTGAAATGTAAATACGCCCAACAATTTCTTAATCATTTAACATAATAATAACATTTTTGATATGAAATATATTCCTCTTAGCCTTAAGAAGAATATACTTACCTGACCCCATCTGACGAAGCCAGCGACGTAAAGCTGGCGACAAAAACAACCAATAGGAGCACAGATGACGTCATCTCTGTACCCGCTTGACAACAGACAGGCAGCTTTTGGCTTCAGCGGCTACAACGAGGAAACCAGACATTGTTAAATGTCGATGTTTTATGGCTGCCGCCGACAAAAGACACGTGTCCTCGCGTTTGTGCATTCTAAGCGGTGTGTCAATGTGCGTGGTTGTTTTATAACAGGTCGCGACGTTCCGGTGAACGCGCCGAGAATGGTTCCATGGCAGAAGTAGGCGGCATGAGACGCCCACCATCACCGTTTTAGACATAGGCGTTGCTGCAAAGGTGGCTAGTTTAAATGTAATACTTTAAAAACATGCAGTATGTTCCTAGTTTTTCATTTATTAATTACTATTTTGTTCTTAAGACTATACTAACTATGTTGAAGGTATAAGCTCCGCCAAAATGCGTTTAGTAAGCCCATAACAACTTTGGCAATTTGGAAGATACGCGCCTGGGGCCGGTTTCATGAAGCGGCTAAGAACGTTCTTAACGCTAAGATGATTGTCTTAGTAAATGACGTGATTTTTTTAATATAAGCGAACATAAGAGTTTACGCAAACACGTAACGCTAAGTAATTGCGTAAATTTAAGTACGCTTCATGAAACCGGCCCCTGGAGCATGTTCAAATGGTATACAAAACCATCCAGAGTCAAAACAAGCTTTATTGACATTACTGTCGAGACGGGGTGAATTAACCGCAATATCCTTTGATGTTCAACGCTTTCCCATTTTCCCACGGTCAACACAGCAGACTTCATGTTACAAATGACTACGTTGGCTAATCCCAGGTAGAAGAACAGACTGCCTCCCTTTAGACGAACAGACTGCCTCCTTTTAAACAAACAGACTGCCTCCCTTTAGATGATCAGACTGCCTCCCTTTAGAGGATCAGACTGCCCCCTTTAGAGGATCAGACTGCCTCCCTTTAGAGGAACAGACTGCTTCCCTTTAGAGGAACAGACTGCCTCCCTTTAGAGGATCAGACTGCCCCCCTTTGGAGAATCAGACTGCCCCCCTTTAGAGGATCAGACTGCCACCCTTTAGAGGAACAGTCTGCCTCCTTTTAAGTGTTATAATAGGTATAAGCATGCGCGTAATAACTTGTGCAATAGATAGCTGAATAAAATAATTAAAAACAAGATGAAAAGTGTATATCTACAAATGATAACATGTATATCCCCCCTGGAGTACCGGCGTACATAGAACAATGTGGGTACATTGGCAAAGTCTGAGCTTTCTGCAGTGAGGGGAGTTTTAAAATGCAAAGGTATTCTGGTGCAGACTTTCTGAAAACTGCGTTGTATCAGCGTTTTCTATTTTTGTTGTTATTGTTATTACATTAATAGTTTGACGAAAATGACAGCATTGACGCTACGCAAGTCTTACAGCGAACATAATGCTAAAAACAGTAGTCAATTATGTACTTTTACGTATGCACGCACGCGCGCGAGCACACACACACACACACACACGCCTAAACACATTCACACATATAAATACACTCGAGTGCACACAGACAACACACGCAAACGCACGTACGCACACACACTCAAATGCACACACCACACACGCACACGCACGCACACACACACACACACACACACACACACACACACACACACACACACACAAACACACACAAACACACACACACACACACGTTCAATGTCGTTAACTTATAGTCACTGTTTTATGCAGACAAAATGTTTCTCAATTGTGAATAGTTTCTAGGATCTATGTAATTACGTTTGTAAGACATGTTTATACCGACTCTAAATAATCGCCACATAGGTCGATCTCCGAATGAAATTTCGCAGCAGTTGGCAGACAATGTTTACTTAGTTGAACTCTGAGTGAACCTGTTGAATTCACGAGCTCGCAATGGTCAAAACAAACATCTGAGACGAACAGTTTGTCAACATCCGTTCACGTGTGCGTTTGTCCGATTGGTTGGGGAAATCGTCGCCAAAATATCTCCACTTCTACTTCTTTGTTGATTTTTTAAAGCCCAGAAATATGATGATTAGGAGGAGGAGGAGGACGTGATGTTAATAACAATAATGTCCGAAGCTGGCTCTCGCTGATGTTTCCAGCTGTGCCAATATCTGGCGAGATCCAACAAATATATCCCGGTTTACATCGCGCGCTCTCCCTGAGCATGTGCGCAGAACTAGACATTCGTGCGGATTCGTGTGCGATCTTACGGGTTTCTATTTACAAATGTGCTCCACTCAGTGAAACAATGGTAACGTCATTTCATAGCTTAACGGGAACCTATCTACATCCACAGCATGAGTTCTGTCTTTTTATTATATACGACATGACATATTAAATAATTTACAATGGAAGAGAAGCACGAGTAGAAACTACAGGTAGCAGAGACTAACTGTGTGTGAAGAAAACGTAAAGCGACACGAGAAGAGAGAAGGAAGGTGGGGGGATATAGATAAGTGATTGGAATGAAGAAACGTGTGAAATGAATGTAGTTGTAGAGTCAGGTGGACAGGTCACATAGAAAGAGATTGCATAGAAGACAGAAGATCATTGTAATAGAGGAAGATGAATCCCGAAACTAAGGTGAACATGTCAATGAGATGTTTCGACAGGGATGAGAAGAACAGCCGAGTGTGGAAGACAGTAGAATAGGATCGTGATAGGCGAAGATGACCTGGGGAGAGGAGGGGTACAACAAACTACACGGTCCCCACCCCGCAAAGGATCAAGGCGGAATAAGAAGATCAAACGTTCAACAAAAACATCTCAAAATTACGTCAGCAGACTCCAGAAAGTGACCCTACAAAAGACGTGTCTGACTCACGCACTTCGGCCTACGTATGACGCTGAACACTTGTATTACTGGGCGTCACCGTCGTGGATAGTGTACCGTAATAGACCGGGTACACTTGCAACGTTTGCAGAGTTGCACGATTGGTGGAACACTACAATATATCTACTGTTTTTAGTTTTTCATGTTACTGTCAATTAGAAGAAGAAGAAGTGGCCTTTATTTATAGTACAAATTTCATATTAAGTGTATCAACATTATACTAACACAATCCAAGATGACGGTGTGTTAATATATGATGGTGGTTGGATGGCTTGTTTACAAACAATAAAGAATTCACAAAGCAGTCGTCCTATTTTACTAAAAAATATTAACTATTGAGACATTAATTTGATCAGGTCGTTACGCCATGCCATAATCATGTCAACCATTAAAATATTTACATGTGATTTGAACCCAATATCCGCCAGTTTTTATTGCACTTTGTCCTTCTAGTTAGAACCCGATTTCGTAAAAGTCGAGATTACAGAGCCATCTGTTTCTTCTTCTTGTATGATAGGAAGCAACATTAAACCTTTGAACTAAAGTACTGACAAGAAAAACTTTAAATAACGAATAAACCTCCATCAAATGTGCTAACCAACCTTTCTCAACAAAGGTCAGGTAACACCATTAAAATGTTATGTATGTATATTTTAAATGAACACGTATCATTATTTTACATTGTTTTATTAATAGGCTAGCTATAAGCTGTAGTTGTGTTTATGTGAGAATCATTGCCGATCGTACCAAACAACAAATCTAGATGTCGTTCGACCAGTTCGAGAAAAGGTAGTTCATGCCAACCACACCAACACAACCGGATGACCCACATTCTGGAGCAGTTGTGTGCAGCCACACGTGACGACGACTGGCGAGTATTACTCTCTGGACGAATGTGGCCAGTTCGGCCAGTAACCGTCGCCATCGTGAACTTTCCGACACAACAACCAATTTAGCGAAGTCGACAAACTGTTAATTATTTTAAATGATACGGTAATATTTCTCACCTGCGTCGATCTGGGAGGCGTTGCGGTGTTGTCAGGAGGAAGACGTCTACAGACCAACTAGCACGCTGGGGCGGTTGGCTACTGTATGGCAGTCGACGCCAGCGTCACGGTTCACTGACTCCGTGACATGCGGCGTGTGCCCCGCGGAATAACAAGTGTGGGGTGGGGCGAGGTCGCTGACTAACGGCCGAGATGGATTCAGCGAAACGTTCGTGGTATGTGCGAAACCGGGAACTGTCAAATAAGACTCTTCAGGTCAACAGTGACTGATATAGCGACTAAGACATACTCGGTCCTCGTGGGTACATAACTCAAATTCTAAGTATCCGGTACTGGCCAAATTCAGGACGCACATATCCATGCTTTTCATCCGCAGTTGAATTCTTCAAAACACTGTTTTAAAAATTAATCTGTAACATTTATATTATTGTGAACATAACCATGCATAATTCTCCATACATTTTATATGTTTTGTAATTTATTTTAATTAATGTTTTCTTCTTCTGTAATTGGTTAATTGTTTTTACGTTTTTGTAAGGAAATGAGCATTATGTATGTATTAATTATTTTTGTTTATTTAATATCCAGGTATATCATTATGAATTATATATTCTGCCTAAAGCTATGCGGCCTATAAATGAAAGAGTGTTTGATATTATGATAGCCCAATTAAAATCACGCGACAAACGTGTTATGGTCACCGTCATCTCCCTGGGGGCACAAGTTCTGCCTTCCATTTCCCCTTCCCTTGGGCAGTTTCCCATCAGGATTCCGGACAGACGACTGTCTTGTAACGTTATCTCTCTCGAGATCTGACTTGTCAGTTCCTCTCCCTCTCCTCGCCATTATCATCATCGTCATTATCGTCATTATCGTCATTATCGTCATTATCGTCATATCACCCTTCTGTGATGTTCAAATATGTCGAATGTTGTTCTATCTAGTAGTAGGCCTCTGTCGGTCAGGAGTCGACCATGGGTGAAGTCAACGTTGTGAGGCGAAGCTGGACTGTCCTCTCCAGGGCGCAAGGCTGGGCGAGATAATATGAAGAACGAGCTGTTGCCCATGCAGAGGGTTACCCCTCTCCACGCAGCTGATGAATCCAAAGGAACGACAAGAGCCGATACAGTTTGGCACCAGCGGCGTCGCAGGAGTTGCCAGAAGAACGTTAAAGTCAACGTCGAACTGCGTTTGGGACTCCGACTCCAGATTATTAGGATTTACTCCCGAAGCCTTTCTTATAGGTGGGTATAACCGCAAGGCAGCGGAGGTTTAAAATCGGAGTTTTCCTTCTCCTAGTTGAGCTGCCTTCCAAGGCTGATCAGCCCCTGTAAAGTTGTGACAAACACGACACATTGGATTCAGTCCACAACTTGTAATTAGCTTAGTATACAATCAACTACAATCAACTGGCCAGCCATGCTTGTGGCCTGCTCTAAGGTCAAGGTCCCGGTTCCTATTATTATCCCCGGCGATTACCATAAACTATCAATTAGTAGCGGTTACCGCAAACTGCAGAACACTACGTTCCTCCCCTTTTCACTATTAGCTAACAACTATCATTAATTCTATTCTACCCTTAACAACTATCATCATGTCCACTCTAAGGGGCTAGGATAGAATATGTAACTGAAAGGGTAGAGAAGGTACTGCGGCATGGCAAGGGAGGGTCTATACTAGTACATGTAGGGACAAATAACGCAGAGAGGGAGGGAACAACTGGGATAGTTCAGAAGTACAGACAGTTAGTGAAGAAGTTAAAGAAGACAAGAGTAGAACAGATTATCCTCTCAGGAATTTTGCCAGTAATGGGAAGAAGGGGGCCGACATATAGAAACTGCAAGAGGATGGCGATCAACGCACTAGTTGAGCAGATGTGTAAAGAAGAGGGGGTGGGATTCGTAGATTTATGGGGATACTTTGTTGGGAGGGAAGATATGTACATGAGAGATGGCCTACATCTAAGTGGAAAGGGGGCAGCAGTTTTCTCAGAGAACTTGCTGCAATCTGTTGACAGTGGGACAGGCTGCATCTATTTAAACTAGATTCGCAGGGGGGATTCACAGAGAAGCCTGAAACTGGAGGCATAAATAAAGACAGCAGAAATAAATCGGCAAAGAACAGCCTGGAAAACTGTTCTGAATCAGGATATAAATGCATTTGTTTAAATGCAAGGAGCATAGTAAACAAAAGAAGTGAACTAAACATTATGGTAGAAGATATTGACCCTCACATAATAGGTATAACCGAATCGTGGGCCACCACTGATATATCAGATGCCGAATTGGGACTAACAGGATATGTAATGTTTAGGAAAGATAGAATAGGAAGAAAGGGAGGTGGAGTTATTTTATATATTAAAGAATCTATCCAGGCTTATGAAATAAAATTAGAAAGAGAAGCAGATTGCGAAGAAGCTGTTTGGTGTAACATTGTTACAGGAAACTCAACGTTAACAGTTGGGTTAGTTTATCGAAGTCCAAACATAAGCATAGAAGAGAATGAAAAAATACAAAACGCTATAAGGGAAGTAAGCAAACGGAACTGTATTATTATGGGGGACTTTAACCATGGGCATATACAATGGAAATCTCTACAGAGTATGGGGAGTGAGGACCACAAGTTTTTAGTTTTAGTACAAGATAGTTTCCTTTCTCAACATGTGCTAGAACCAACCAGGGGAGAGAATGTGTTAGACTTAGTTTTGTCCTCACAGAAAGAATTAGTTGACAATGTCAAGATATGTGAGCCACTGGGGAGTAGTGATCACAACCAGATACATTTTACCATCAAAGTAAAATCAGAAAGGAATAGTAAAAAGGAGTATAGGATAAATTTCCACAAAGGAAGGTATAAGGACATGAGGAAATATTTAGCAAAGATAGACTGGAATAACACACTGAAGAATAAGACAGCAACCGAATGTTGGAATATCTTAAATAGTGAAATTAAGTGCATAGTCGATAAATTTGTACCTTTCAAAAAACAAGGGAAAAGGTCTAAAAAGAAACACTTATCGAAAGAAGCCATTAGAAAAATTAAGTATAAACAAATGAAGTGGAAGTCATATAGATGTACTGGAAATGATGAAGACTACAACATTTATAAAGAAGCACTTAATCAAGCTACAGCTGAAATTAGAAATTCAAAGAGAAGTTTTGAAAAAAATTAGCTAGTAATATAAAACATGACAGTAAGAGTTTTTATGCGTATATTCGAAGCAAACAGAAAGTTCAGGATAAGGTCGGTCCTCTAGAAGATAGTGCTGGAAATACAATATCAGAGGGATTCTTAATGGCAGAAGACCTGAATGAGTATTTTAGTTCAGTGTTTACCAGGGAAGATATTAGTTCACTGCCAGTACCAGAGGCTAAGTTCAAGGGGGCAGATTCAGACTATTTAGGACAGTTAGTTGTAACCTCGGAAATGGTAGCTAAGAAAATAAGGGCTATGAAGGATAATAAATCACCTGGAGTGGACGGGATTCCGCCCAAACTACTATTGGAAATTGTAGAACAAATTAGCGTACCGCTTGCAACAGTTTTCAATTTGTCATTAGAAGAGGGAGTGGTTCCTTTAGAATGGAAAGAGGCAAACATTATACCGTTATTTAAAAAAGGTTCGAGAAACAAGTCAGAGAACTATAGACCAGTGAGTTTAACATCAGTGATTTGCAAATTATTAGAAAGACTAATTAAAGATCACATGGTGGATTTTCTTGTTAAACATAACTTGATAAACCCATCTCAACATGGGTTTTTAAAAGCGAGGTCATGCTTAACAAATATGTTATGTTTTTTGGAAGACATCACTAGGTGGGTAGATGAGGGATCACCAGTAGATATCATCTATTTAGATTTTCAAAAAGCTTTCGACAAAGTACCACATCAAAGATTACTCCTTAAGCTAAAGGCCCATGGCATAGGAAATGGTATAATAAACTGGATAGAAAAATGGCTGAATGACAGAAGACAACGTGTAGTAGTTGATGGGGAGGCTTCAAACTGGAAATCGGTATTGAGTGGGGTACCACAGGGATCAGTACTAGGACCTATATTATTCTTAATATATATCAACGATATGGACGATGATATAACAAGCAAGGTGTTAAAATTTGCGGATGATACAAAAGTGTTTAGAAGGATTAAAAGTGATGGAGACAGACAGCATTTACAAGATGATCTTGATAGGTTGATCAAATGGTCTGAAAAGTGGCAAATGCTGTTCAATTTTGGGAAATGTAAATACCTCCACACAGGACATGGGAACGAAGAGGTAGAATATACAATGGGGGGTACTGTACTAAGTACTACTGTAAAAGAAAAGGACTTGGGGTTAACCATTAGTGCTGATATGAAGGTTTCAGAGCAGTGCGGAATTGCAGCGTCAAAGGGAAATCAAATCCTTGGATTAATTAGGCGAAATATAGCGTATAAGAAAAAAGAATTAATAGTACCGCTGTACAAAACAATAGTGAGGCCTCATTTAGAATATTGTATACAAGCATGGAGGCCATATCGCAAGAAGGACATAGATATGCTAGAAAGAGTACAGAGGAGAGCGACTAAAATGATACCAAATCTGAGGGATCTTAGTTACGAAATACGCCTAAAAGAATGTGGTTTAACAACAATAGAGACCAGGAGATTGAGAGGAGATCACATAGAAGTGTTTAAAATATTGAATGGTTATGAAAATATTGATAGAAACATTTTTTTCTCAGTTAAGAAAAATAGAAGGACCAGAGGACATGAAGCTACATTAGTAAAGGAACAGTGTAGATTAGATATAAGAAAGTTCTCATTCTCACAAAGGACTGTAAATGAATGGAACAGATTATCTCCTGATTGTGTTGGTGCTAGTAGCGTGAATATGTTTAAAAATAAAATCGACACACACCTTAAAAAGGCGGGATACATGTAGATAAAAAGTATTGGACTCTCGATAAGCCAAAAGGCTTCCTTGTCCACCTGCCATCCAGAGTAATTTTCTGGATGGCAATCTCAAGATTAAATCTTGTTAAATCTAAGTCTTTATGCTGATTGCTATACCAAATGTCCACATGTCAAATTTGTGTTAATGTCTTCATTGTACGTGCGCTTCTATTAGAGTGCATAGTCATCGAGACGTCGAGGGGCGTAACGTCGTCGTTGTGGTCGTTGTCGCTTTGGTGTCTCGTTGGAGGACATGGATGTTCTCGACGCTGAGTTGACATCTCGTGACGTGGGGGTTCTAGTATATAGAACGTCGGGCTGACTTTTCTCTCGGTGTGTCACTGGTGTTGCTGTCGTCATCTTAGGAATGTCCACAGTATCTGGGACCTTTTCTATTTCCACCTTTTTTTTCCAGACAGGAAGTGGCTTAAACATCTTCTTGAACCGGGATGCATTGCGACGAATGGTGTACTTGTCATTCGCTGCGGTAACAGCTGTACCTTTGATGTTGGTGATCACCATGGGTTTGGGAAAGAACGGAGTGGACAGTTTGTTCGATTTCTTGTCATTACGCATGAGCACAGTGTCCCCCACTTGCAGGTCATTGTGGGTGGCCCTGTTTCTGTGATCAGTATATGTCTTTTGTGTCTGTTTTGCCTGTTCGTCGTTCCTTCGCGCTGCAGCGTGGATCTCGTTGTTGTCATGGTCATCATTCACTGTAATGTACGGCAATTTTGTTGCAGGTTCTCTACCAAACAGAAGGCGATGAGGGGAAAACTTTGTTGATTGGTGTGGTGTGGCCCGGTATACTTTGTCAAGCACCGGGATGACATTGTTTGCCGACACTGAGCGCACAATCTCTACTACAGGATATCTTGAGTATTCATCTACCAGGACCATGAGTTCTTCGCCTGATGGTAGAGGTCCAAGAAAATCAACACTTAACTTTCTCCATGGCCCTGCTGGCATATTTGACATCTGCATGGGTTCAAGGTGTGGATGTCTGTTGTATGTGCATTGGCAGGCAAAACACTGGCGTACAGCCGTCTCGACTTTGTCGTTCATTTTCGGAAACCACACCTTCGATCTGATGAGTTCCTTTGTTTTGGCCATTCCTTGATGACCTTCATGTGCAAGAGACACAGCTTGGTCTCTTAGGGATGTTGGGATGACTACCTTTGAGCCCCGTAGTAGTATGTCGTCGTCTGTGACCGTCAATTCTTCTCTAACTTTGTAGAACTCTCGCAACGTGGGGTCATCCGATTTACAGATCTCGAACCATCGTCCGTTTCTGCACAGAGTGATGATCGTTTGCATCATGCCATCTGTTTTAGTAGCAAGTTTGACATCCTCAATGTTCATGGCATTGGGAATACTGGATGACCCGATAAAATGCACATACTGTTCGGCCATTTTATGGTGACGGAGAGCCCTAGCCGTGATTATCGGATTTCTGGACATATAGTCGGTTGGGTTTTTGCTTCCCGCCATATATTTCAGAGTGAAGCTATATGAGTAGTTAGTAGGACCTGTACGATCTCAAAAGCCTACTTATAAAAAAGAATTTAATGACCCCTAATGAGTTTTTGCACATCGCTGAGTCAGCAAAAATGCGAGACTAATCCTATGCATAAAAAAAGATCAAAGGCTTTGTGGTTGACACTAATGAGTTTGGGAAACCTACTTATAAAAAATGTGATTGATGAGCGATGTAATTTGATACTAATTGGATGATTGACAGTACACTAGAGAGATGCCACCTAGCGGTGAGTGCGGAGAGTATTTTAGTCCTAGCGATCAACGCCGTACCTAGAGCGCGCTGACGTAAGCAATAATGCGTTTAATAATAAAGTATATAAGTTTAGTTTCGCAGGGTAGTTACGGTCATAAAACCCTACTTATAAAAAATATAAAAATACTTATATAAAAAATAAAAAAAAATAAAAAAAAAAAATAAAAAAAAAATATATATATATAAAAAAATATAAAAAATATAAATAATGAGTTTATCGCGCTAACCACGCTAAAACCATGCAACTATGTAAGTATAAAATTTGATACTAATTGGATGATTGATTACCCCTACACTAGAGTTGCCACCTAGCGGTGAGTGCAGAGAGTATTTTAGTTCTAGCGATCAACGTCGTACCTAGAGTGTGCTGACGTAAGCAATAATATTGCGCTAACCACGCTAAAACCATTGTATAAACCATACACCTAGCGGTGAGTGTAGAGAGGATTGTAGTTCGCCCCCCTAGCGATCAACGTCGTACATAGAGTGCGTTTATTGCGCCAATATATAGCCAACCACGATAAAACCATTGTATAAACGTCGACGACGGATTAGCTCTCCTGGGAGAGTATGCGACTAGGGATCGAAAGATTCCGGGTCCGAATCCGTTCGTCGACCCTTTTTAGATTCCCCCTAGCGGCGGTATAACCGGGGTAAAACCACTGCTCTTAGGAGAGCGTTCGCCTAGGGATCGAAAGATTTGATTCGACCCTAGCAATCAACGCCGTACCTAGAGCGTGCTGCCGTAAGCAATAATGCGTTTATTGCGGTAATATATAACCACTATGAAATGACTGTGTGCAGTTTTTTTTTGGTCATGAATGGCGCACTGTACCCTATGTTGACAGCAACGATAAGAGCGACGACTGCTGCTGCAGCGATTAAGGCCGGCTGCTGCTCTAGTGGACTTTGACCCCTGGATGACAGCATAGCTGGCTAACGGTAAACAACGTTCTGGTGGAAGGATTAAAACGAAACCAACGCGTTGTGCGTTTAAATACGTTCTAGTCGTGGGATTACAATGAAAATCAAATGCATAAATACACTAATGTTCAGTAGGGTGTTTATGCATTGGACACAGACGCGTGAAAACGTGAGTAGTGACTGAAATATTTATTGCGGAGCAGTATGATAGGCGAGCATTCGGCCAGCATTCGCCCGCGGTCAACGGGTCGCCCTATTGTCCATAGCCCGTTGGGCTGCTTGACGAGGAATACTCTGGCCAGATCGGCGATGTCGTCTTCATCGTCGTCAGAGTCGTAGTGGTGGTGATGGCTGTCAGTGCCTGTCGGCGTGATGACGTGCGTAGGAGGCAACGTGAGGGTGAAAGGAGCGACCGTGCATGTCGGCTTGGTCGTCCGTGATAATGTGCCGGTTGTAGGCAGTTGGATCGGTCTATGAACTAAAACCACAATACATTTTAAACAAAGGATGAGAACCATGCATTGTTTAAATGATAAAATGAGAACCACAATGGTAAAATAAAATGATGCATTACAATGGTTGTGAAATAAAATGAGACACAATGATAAAATAAAATGAGACATTGTTTAAATGATGAAATAAAATGAGAACCACAATGATAAAATAAAATGATGCATTACAATGGTTGTGAAATAAAATGAGACACAATGATAAAATAAAATGAGACATTGTTTAAATGATGAAATAAAATGAGACATGGTATTTAAACGGTAAAATGCATGCATGCATGCATGCATGCATGCGTACTTAACTGTAGTAAAAATAAAATGAGAGATATGCACGTACACATGCATACACTTACAATTGTTTAAATGGTAAAATAAAATGCATGCATGCAGGCGTAGTTACAACAACTGTTTAAACTGTAAAATATGATGCATTACAATAGTTGTGAAATAAAATGAGACATTGTTTAAACGGTAAAATAAAATGATGCATTGTTTAAATGATGAAATAAAATGAGACATAAACGGTAAAATGCATGCAAGTTTGCGTACTTAACTGTAGTAAAAATAAAATGAGAGATGCACGTACACATGCACGCACGCGCGTACTTACAATTGTTTAAATGGTAAAATAAGATGCATGCATGCAGGCGTAGTTACAACAACTGTTTAAACGGTAAAATAAAATACATGCAGCATGCATGCGTACTATTTAAACAGTAAAATACATGCATGCATGCATGCGTACTATTTAAACGGTAAAATACATGCATGTTGTGTACTTACAACAACTGTAGTAAAATGAGAGACATGTACGCGTACTTACAACTGTTTAAATGATAAAATGCATGCATGCATGCATGACGCGTAGTTACAACAACTGTTTAAATGTGTTGGATCTTACCGTGGCGTTGACTTATGTGGTGTGGTCATGTTTGATGAAAAGTTCGGAGCGATGTATAGACGTTGATTGCGCGTGACTGTAAAAGTGTGTATGAAATGTGCGCGCCGTCAAACAGCAGTGGCGGCGGCGCATGACACTACGGCTTATCTTGATTGGAATGTGAACGGAGAACAAAGGATTTTTATAAACGATAAACGAAACGTTAAAATCATGAAATTAAACGTTGTATACGATCCCTGGAGGGTTAGGAAACACGAGATGCAGTGATATTAGAGAAATTTGCTGTAAAAGTCACATTTGACAATGGATGTACTGACGTGAACGCTAACTTTTTTTTTAAAACAAATTCCTCGGTAGACTAGGCGGAATGTGACATCTGTTGCGCGTGACTTATCGCGATTGGAATGTGAACGGAGAACAAAGGATTTTTACAAACGATAAATGAGACGTTAAAAGCATGAAACTAAACGTTGTATAGGTTCAGTGTGGAGTCAGGAAACTGGAGATGCATCGATATTAGAGAAATGTGATGTAAAGAGAGATTTAACGGTGAATGTACTGACGTGACCGGAAACTTTTTTCGAAAACAAAATGCCTGGGATAAATTAAGTATGCACGCTGATAATTGAATAAGATAATGGTATTAGTGTGAAGTACGCATGCGCGTTATTTGGAAAAGTATCAAACGGTTGAGAAAATGCTATATTGTATGACGCTGAAGTTCTAACGTGTATTCTTTCTACAGCAGGCCCTGTCAGCAGCAGCAGCAGCAGCAGCAGCAAAGCCGGTATGCTCGGTCGCTCCCATATCACGGAGTGACCCCCCTCGCCCAATCACTCCACCACCACCACCACCACCACCTATCAGCCACGACGCCGATGTCTTCGATGACGACATCAGCCTCGTGTCTCCGTTCTTAAGAAGAGGAAGCAATGGATCGTGGTACACGCCTATCCCACCGACCAAACTATTACACTACCCTGACAGACATCCACACAAGCTAGTGGTGTTAGTTGACTACACTACCCTGATAGACATCATCACAAGCTAGTGGTGGTAAGTTGACTACACTACCCTGACAGACATCCACACAAGCTAGTGGTGGTAAGTTGCCTACACTACCTTGACAGACATCCTCACAAGCTAGTGGTGGTAGTTGACTACACTACCCTGACAGACATCCTCACAAGCTAGTGGTGGTAAGTTGACTACACTACCCGGACAGACATCCTCACAAGCTAGTGGTGGTAGTTGACTACACTACCCTGACAGACATCATCACAAGCTAGTGGTGGTAAGTTGACTACACTACCCGGACAGACATTCTCACAAGTTAGTGATGGTAGTTGACTATACTATCCTGGCAGACATCCTCACAAGCTAGTGGTGGTAGTTGACTACACTACCCTGGCAGACATCCCCACAAGCTAGTGGTGGTAGTTGACTACACTACCCTGGCAGACATCCTCACAAGCTAGTGGTGGTAGTTAACTACACTACCCTGGCAGACATCCTCACAAGCTAGCGGTGGTAGTTGACTACACTACCCTGGCAGACATACTCATAAGCTAGTGGTGATAGTTGACTACACTACCCTGACAGACATCCTCACAAGTTAGTGATGGTAGTAGACTACACTTCCCTGACAGACATCCTCACAAGCTAGTGGTGGTAGTTGACTACACTACCCTGACAGACATTCTCCCAAGCTAGTGATGGTAGTTGACTACACTACTCTGGCAGACATCCTCACAAGCTAGTGATGGTAGTTGACTACACTACCCTGACAGACATCCTCACAAGCTAGTGATGGTAGTTGTCTACACTACCCTGACAGACATCACTCACTCCACTGTCTACTACCTACTGGCCACTGTCTACTCACTCCACTGCCTACTACCTACTGCCCACTGTCCACTCACTCCACTGTCTACTACCTACTGCCCACTGTCTACTCACTCCACTGTCTACTACCTACTGCCCACTGTCCACTCACTCCACTGTCTACTACCTACTGCCCACTGTCTACTCTCTCCACTGTCTACTACCTACTGTCTACTCACTCCACTGTCTACTACCTACTGCCCACTGTCCACTCACTCCACTGTCTACTACCTACTACCCGCTGTCTACTCACTCCACTGTCTACTACCTACTGTCCACTCACTCCACTGTCTACTACCTACTGCCACTCCACTTTCTACTGCCTACTGCCCACTGTCTACTCACTCTACTGTCTACTACCAACTGTCCACTGTCCACTCACTCCACTGTCTACTCACTCCACTGCCTACTACCTACTGCCCACTGTCTACTCACTCCACTGTCTACTACCTACTACCCACTGTCCACTGCCTACTGCCCACTGTCTACTAACTCTACTGTCCACTGTCCACTCACTCCACTGTCTACTGCCCACTGTTTACTCACACCACTGTCTACTACCTACTGTCTGTTCACTCCACTGTCTACTACCTACTGCCCACTGTCCACTCACTCCACTGTCTACTGTCCGCTCACTCCACTGTCTACTGCCCACTGTCTACTCACTCCACTGTCTACTACTTACTGCCCACTGTCTACTACCTACTGCCCACTGTCTACTCACTCCACCATCTACTACCTACTGCCCACTGTCCACTCACTCCACTGTCTACTACCTACTGCCCACTGTCTACTCACTCCACTGTCTACTGCCTACTGCCCACTGTCAACTCACTCCACTGTCTACTACCTACTGCCCACTCACTCCACTGCCTACTACCTACTGCCCGCTGTCTACTCATTCCACTGTCTACTACCTACTGCCCACTGTCTACTCACTCCACTACTGCCCACTGTCTACTCACTCCACTGTCTACTGCCTACTGCCCACTGTCTACTCACTCTACTGTCTACAACCTACTGCCCACTGTCCACTCACTCCACTGTCTACTACCTACTACCCACTGTCTACTCACTCCACTGTCTACTGCCTCCTACCCACTGTCTACTCACTCTACTGTCTACTTCCCACTGTCCACTGTCTACTCACTCTACTGTCTACTGCCCACTGTCTACTCACTCTACTGTCTACTACCTACTACCCACTGTCTACTCACTCCACTGCCTACTCCCTACTGCCCACTGTCTACTCACTCCACTTTCTACTGCCTACTGCCCACTGTCTACTCACTCTACTGTCTACTACCAACTGCCCACTGTCCACTCACTCCACTGTCTACTCACTCCACTGCCTACTACCAACTGCCCACTGTCTACTCACTCCACTGTCTACTACCTACTGCCCACTGTCTACTGCCTAATGCCCACTGTCTACTAACTCTACTGCCCACTGTCCACTCACTCCACTGTCTACTGCCCACTGTCTACTCACTCCACTGTCTACTACCTACTGTCTGTTCACTCCACTGTCTACTACCTACTGCCCACTGTCCACTCACTCCACTGTCTACTGTCTACTCACTCCACTGTCTACTGTCTACTCACTCTACTGTCTACTACCTACTGTCCGCTCACTCCACTGTCTACTACCTACTGCCCACTGTCTACTCATTCCACTGTCTACTGTCTACTGTCTACTCACTCCACTGTCTATTACCTACTGCCCACTGTCTACTCACTCCACTGTCTACTACCTACTGCCCACTGTCTACTCACTCCACTGTCTACTACCTACTGCCCTCTGTCTACTCACTCTACTGTGTTGGGACTCTAACAGTGTCCAGTCACCCCCATACACATATAACATATAGACAGAAGGTTGGGACTCTGACAGGGTCCAGTCACCCCCATACACATATAACATAGAGACGGAAGGTTGGGACTCTGACAGGGTTCAATCACCCCCATACACATATAACATATAGACAGAAGGTTGGGTGTCCTGTCACCCCCATACACATATAACATACAGACGGAAGGTTGGGACTCTGACAGTGTCCAGTTACCCCCATACACATATAACATGTAGACGGAAGGTTGGCACTCTGACAGTGTCCACTCACCCCCATACACATATAACGTATAGACGGAAGGTTGGGTGTAGGGTTAGATAGAGAGAAAAAGTTGGGGTTAACCTCGCGAAATTCACTCCACTGTCTACTGTCTACTACCTACTGTCTACTCACTCCACTGTCTACTGCCTACTGTCTACTCACTCCACTGTCTACTACCTACTGCCCACTGTCTACTCACTCCACTGTCTACTACCTACTGCCCACTGTCTACTCACTCCACTGTCTACTACCTACTGCCCTCTGTCTACTCACTCTACTGTGTTGGGACTCTAACAGTGTCCAGTCACCCCATACACATATAACATATAGACAGGAGGTTGGGACTCTGACAGGGTCCAGTCACCCCCATACACATATAACATAGAGACGGAAGGTTGGGACTCTGACAGGATTCAATCACCCCCATACACATATAACATAAAGACAGAAGGTTGGGTGTCCTGTCACCCCCATACACATATAACATACAGACGGAAGGTTGGGACTCTGAAAGTGTCCAGTTACCCCCATACACATATAACATGTAGACGGAAGGTTGGCACTCTGACAGTGTCCACTCACCCGCGGCGTTGAGCTACTTCTACGCCAAACGTCGCGTGCTCGACGACGGCGTCACTACGGCGCCGATACTCGTATAAACAACCTACCTAACATAAGGACTATCCCTACCTACCTACCTACCTAAGGGGTCACTTTTTTGTCTCTCTTTTTTTGTGTGTAAAATAAAAAAGGTTCAGG
>CM034543.1:3810543-3870508 GCA_020002185.1 Paraescarpia echinospica
AACGATGCCAGTAGCGTCCACAATTCCTTTCGCGCTTGCGGATATCCGGCATATAAAAGCAATAATACTGGTTAGTTTGTCGTGCGCGAAGGTTTCATAGGCAACGTCCTCAAGCAACAACCTGTGTGCGCTTGTTACTACGCCCGTGTGTCTCCCCGTCCTGCACTGTGCGAATTCCGTACAGTTGTACGCCATTTGACTGCACCGTCCCGTCCGCCACCTCCGTTTTCGCACTAGTGACGTCACGTCCGGTTCCGGTCTCGTGACAGTTATCCGTGCGCGCGTCCGCCACAGCCAGCGTGTATTTGGCGCACCAGCGTTCGTGTACCTTCATCACCACGAGCGCCGTCGCCAATGGCAACGGCGTCACCACGGCAACTGCAATAGGCATCGTTGTCGCGAGATCGCCGTCGGGCATCGGGAAGGTGGCGAGAAGCAACAGGATGCCGATGCCCGTGTCCTGAATCCCCGTCTCTATGGCGATGGTCGCTGCCCGTCGCACTGACTGACGACACACGCGGGCGATGACGTAACCGAGGAGGAAGCCGAAGTAGGGCAGGAGCATGGCCGCCGGGATGATGTACCAGACCCGGCCCATGATCCTGCGGGTGCGGCGTAAAACATAGTTAACAAAATTGTGTATATCGCAGGAGAATTGTAGTTAATCATAAAGAGAGACCTTAACCCATCAGTTGACAACTGGAGTACTGCTTACGGATCTTGAGATTGACCAATCCTTTTGTTTTGATGCGTCTCTGAGCTTGGTTTCCAAGGATTTAGGCGCAATAGAAGTTATCTTATTATTATTATTTATTGTTCTGGTTTGATATAATGGAGAAATATGCAGAAAACAAACAAGAAGACGAAAAACAACAACCAGAGGAGGACGAAAACGAAGACGACGAAGAATTAGTAGCAGAATTATAAAACGAAGCAGAATATAAAAAAGAAAGAAAAAGAAACATATAAATAATATGATAAATAAATACATAAATAATAAGAAAAATAAGTACGGAAATAATAAGACAAATAAGTATAAAAATAATAAGAGAAATATGTAGCGAAATGAGAAGAGAAAGAACAAGAGAAAGAAGATGAGAAGAAAAAAAGAAGAATATTTACATCTTCTTGTAGAGCTTCCGAGAACCATCAAACACACATTAATTCAACTTGTGGCAACATTCTGTGTGCCAACTGGTTGACCGGGACATCATAACAACACCGGTATGTCAGCAACACAAACCTGTATATGAACATATTGGTGACGGACCCGACGACGATCACCCACAGGAGGAAGATGGCGGCGAGAGGTTTGATGGCGTGACACAGACGTTGACCGAGCCGAGGCCGCCAGTGTCTGAGCGCTGCCCCGAGTGAGCAGGGCAAGGCGATGGTCAACATGCCCGTCGCTATGAAACCGTACGGGATCTCGATGGCCGTGTCGCGGACGTACAAGCCTCCGAGAGCCCACATCCAGAACGGCACCATCGCTACAAGAACAGGATACGCGCCACAGATTACACGGACGTACCATATTCAATAAGGATAGTCAGGATTTTAGGAGGAATACACCGATTTAATATCAATTTGTTTCAACTTGAAAATCGTGATAAGTTGAAGTGAATATCTTCTAGTGGTAATCGCACAAGTATAACATGGAACGACAGACTTGTGGTGATCGAAAAAATACTTAGCTTAGCCTAGCATGCTTTGGTAGATTCTAAACAAATCCTAGCGGATTGAGTTATTGAAAAGGGAGTTAAGGGACAGCTGCATACACGCACACTTATTATGTTAGACGTGACTGCAAAGCAAAGTACTTATACGTCACCTTCTATTTAGACGCGTCGTGTATCGTTGTTTCTCCGGCGGTCTGCAATTATTTGTTTTACCAACATATGCTCTCTCTCTCTCTCTCTCTCTCTCTCTCTCTCTCTCTCTCTCTCTCTCTCTCTCTCTCTCTCTCTCTCTCTCGCAAATTTTGAAATAGTGCTTGAGCAAAGATTTAAAAATAAATGAATAATGTATCTGCTTAGTTAACCAAAACTACGTTAAATGCTTACCCAAATGAGCTGTCTTACTGCAGGAGATTTTAAGTAGATTTGCTCTTTAATAAAAATGGAACTGAGATGAGCTAATATAATGGAATTGAGTAAGTTAGACCTATCTCATGCTTCTTGATGCTGGTCTTACCTAGAGCCAGTAGCTTACTAAAGAAGGTCATAGCGAGGCTGAGGTCGAGGTCACCTCCAAGCAGCAGTGTCCATACATTGCTTCCGCCGCCTCCTGGAGCGCATGCGCACACCAGAACACCGAAGCCAAACACGTTCTCCATTCGTAATGCATTGCTCGTGGCGAAACCCAACTGAAACGAAAACATTTGGTTCTACGTGAAAATGGCCACATTGAGACTTAGTCAGCTCTAAGGGTACCATTTATGTATCTGTGTCTGTATAGTATACTGGCAAAACGTCCTAAGGACACATCGCGCCAGTGATGTCGTTGTCGATGCCGTTCCCCATTTATTGACATTCGTTTCATTTAAGTATTATTCTTAATGCTATAATAATCGACAGCCAAATTGCGTTTAAAAAGCCCGAAACAATGTGCTTATTTTGAAAGTTCCGCAGTCGAATTGGTACAAATGTAAAAATAATTCAATGTTTAAAAAAAGAAGTTGGTTCGTTCCTACGCTCTTGACAAATGTTGATCTAAGCACAAGTTATTCACCGAATTTCCTGCTAATAATGAAGGCCGACCCATCGGAACAAACAACACATGTTGCATCTGTCTTGATTGTGTCTAGGCCATGGCCAACGGATACTAAATTAAACGAAGTAGCATAAGTAAACACCGCACTCAAATACGCATAACTATAATACTGCACTTGTACATCGAGAAATGTGTGTGTCTAACACCAGTGACTTGTAAATTATTAACAAGGTTAATTAAATAACATAGCGGATTTCCTTGCCAAGTATAACCTCACAAACCCACCTCGGCATGGGTTCCTAAAAGCGGTTCTTAACCCCTGGGTTGCCACCCTAATTTGGGTCGCCAAGCAATTTTGAGTGGGTCGCCAAGAGGCTCTGTTGGTTGTCCGATCTCTCATTTAATGTCCAGCATAACGGTGCACGCGAAACGTTTTACAAGTTAATTGATTAAGAGGAGGTCATAGCAATGTTACTCCCGGGATTAGAATTAGGGTCGCAATAAAACAATTTAGGATCGCTGTTATAGAATAAGTTAATGCATCAAATTCGCAGTGCACAGCGATATTAATATGTAAAACTATTTCTTTATAAAGTTTACAACATAATTGAACGAATGATCTTTCAAATATTGCAATTTAAATGTATTTGCAGTTCTGAAGCGCATCGGCACAGTGCTAGAGCGTCGAATTCTCAATCGAGAGAACACAGATTCGAATTCTTTGTTGCCGTTTTCGAGCATAGGCAAATTCGTTCACTTCACGTTGCTCCGGTTCACTCAGCTGTATGAATGAGTACCTGGCAATTGACAGTGGTGGCTATTTTGGTACGAATAGTCTTCAAGCATTAATTGCAGCGTGGCTGAATGCTTCCCAGAGAAGTCGAGATGGTGTTCGATTGAACAGGTCTGCCAGGGAGAAAAGTGTAAATAATTTTGAGCGGTCCTGATGACTGCATACTGCGCTCTATAAGAACTCACCTTTGACCTGTAAATTAACATTAAGTGCAGTAAATGCACCCAGCTAACGTCAATTTCAATAGTAATTTACCGACTTTACGAGACAGACCATCACTTGTTGTCACACATGTTGTCACACATGTTGTCACACATGTTGTCACACATGTTGTCACACATGTTGTCACACATGTTGTCACACTTGTTGTCACACTTGTTGTCACATATGTTGTCACACATGTTGTCACACTTGTTGTCACACATGTTGTCACACTTGTTGTCACACTTGTTGTCACACTTGTTGTCACACATGTTGTCACAAATGTTGTCACACTTGTTGTCACACATGTTGTCACACATGTTGTCACACATGTTGTCAAATATGTTGTCACACTTGTTGTCACACATGTTGTCACACATGTTGTCACACATGTTGTCACACATGTCACACATGTTGTCACACATGTTGTCACACATGTTGTCACACTTGTTGTCACACATGTTGTCACACGTGTTGTCACACATGTTGTCACACATGTTGTCACACGTGTTGTCACACGTGTTGTCACACATGTTGTCACACTTGTTGTCACACATGTTGTCACACTTGTTGTCACACGTGTTGTCACATATGTTGTCACACTTGTTGTCACACATGTTGTCACACTTGTTGTCACACATGTTGTCACACATGTTGTCACACATGCTTCAAATCGGTAGTGAAAAGGGTTACGAAAATATAAAACATGATAACATAACTGTATGCGAGACTGCAGCAGGGACACAAGACTTGAGCATATGGGCGGCATTTG
The DNA here is from genome assembly GCA_020002185.1 of Paraescarpia echinospica. NCBI lineage: Eukaryota > Metazoa > Annelida > Polychaeta > Sabellida > Siboglinidae > Paraescarpia > Paraescarpia echinospica. The sequence goes on from CM034543.1 coordinate 3,815,022, forward strand.
ATCGTGTTACTGTCACATCGTTGAGCACTAGGCTGCTGCCAACTGAGGACCAATCCTTGTGCTGGCTAGATTCATTTAGCCACCATCTTCATGGGAGTACTTGCATCACAACGACGAATCATAAGTCTAACAGTTTTATTTGGCATTCTAACATAATAGGATGGAGGGTGATATAGTACAATGTCAGTGTATATAGCGTGTAAATGTGTAGGAAACTCAACAATCGGTTGTGCTTAAATGAAACAAATTCTAGGAAGCTTTCATATTATTAAACGCGTTGCATTTCCATCATTGTGTAGACAAGACGTCACTTGGTGTCTTACTAGTGCACCAAGCATCCCACAGTTACCCTACTTTAGCGAGAGGGTAACTGTGAGTGAGGTGGGAACAGTCAACGACAAGTGATCGACCATATTAAACAGTATCGTACAGTTTATTACCTTGTTCGAAAATAAATAGTTTGTCTGACTTCTAACAAGGAGAACGTTTCATTTAAGAAAATTCGAAATGCCGTCGATATTAGTTGAACCAACTAACTATGCATTAGTTGTAATTGGTCGATTTAATGTTTTTTATTTAAATAACCAGCCGCCCAATGAAAAATCATATTTGCTTACTGGTGGCGTCTATTTTGCGGTATTATATTTGTGTGCAATATAAACTGTTGCCAATTTAATCTAGTGAGAATACTACATCAATTTTATTATGCATATAAATTATATAATTAAAATGACCATGACGTTCTCTCCAATCTCGACCCTTCAACGCTGGCCTTGTATTACTTCTCTCAGCCGTATTGTCTACATTTCACCATCTTTGGACTCTCTGCTGTATCACAGGCAACAAAACGTGCTGACAACTGTCCAGAATCGACGTCAATGGGTCCGAGTAAATTGAGACCGTAAATAGTAATACGACGTTATCGTAACCCAACAAACACGACACGTATATAACTACGCTGTATACTCAAACGAAAAATGAAACATACCACTTTTGTTTTATGCATATTTCTACATGGCAATCCCGAGTGGGATTTCGCCAGTAATTAATTGTCTTGCTAAGATTAGTTAAATATTATTAAATCTGGTTAAATGTGTTCTTGTTCTCGCATCAGAGTGTCGCTGCTCAGTATTGGTTAGTTCGGGACACAACAATTGGTGACGGACGTTACGCGACAGTCTGACGCCCATTGGCGGAACATGACAGAACATGACGCAGCATGTTTATTTCCGAAATACTTTAACAAGGCGGCTGGCCCCACAGGCCGAGCTGACTTACTGGCGCCGGTGCATTGCAATGCGCACCGAATAATGAGGAACAGCTGCTTGACGAGTGCACTACAAATTCTGCTATTGTCCTATGTCAACAATCACGTAATGTAAAACCTATTTCACCACTGTCCAATAGCGAATTTACAATTTATTCAAGACAGCTATAGAACCAGAAACGCACGCACGCGCGCAATCACGTAACACGCACACATGCACGTACGCACACATGCACATGCATGTGCATGTGCGTGTGCGTGTGCCTGTGCGTGTACCTGTGTGTGTGTGTGTGTGTGCGCGTGTGTATGTGTGAGTGTGTGTGTGCCTGTGTGTGTGTGCCTGTGTGTATGTGTGTGTGTGTGTGTGTGTGTGTGTGTGTGTGTGTGTGTGTGTGTGTGTGTGTGTGTGTGTGTGTGTGTGTGTGTGTGTGTGTGTGTGTGTGTGTGTCGTGAGCGTGTGTGTGGGCGTGAGTGTGCGTGTGCGTATGTTGGCGTGTGTGCATGCATGCATGCATGCATGCATGTATGTATGTATGCAACCACGACAAGTAAGATATGTCATTATCATTTTCATGTTCCCCTTGATCGCATGCGTGGCGTGGTCTATGTCTTTCATTCCTTTCCGCCATCTCGGCATTTCTTCTCCATCTGTCCCAGTCTTCTGTAGTGGTCGTGCACTCTCTACTTTTCTTCTCCATCTGTCCCAGTCTTCTGTAGTGGTCACACACTCTCTACTCTTCTTCTCCTCCATCTGTCCCAGTCTTATGTAGTTGTCGTGCACTCTCTACTCTTCTTCTCCATATGTCCCAGTCTTCTGTAGTGGTCGTGCACTCTCTACTCTCTCTTCTTCTCCATATGTCCCAGTCTTCTGTAGTGGTCGTGCACTCTCCTCTCTACTCTTCTTCTCCATATGTCCCAGTCTTATCTAGTGGTCGTGCACTCTCTACTCTTCTTCTCCATCTGTCCCAGTCTTCTGTAGTGGTCACACACTCTCTACTCTTCTTCTCCATCTGTCCCACTCTTATGTAGTGGTCGTGCACTCTTTACTCTTCTTCTCCATCTGTCCCAGTCTTCTGTAGTGGTCGTACAGTCTCTACTCTTCTTCTCCATCTGTCCCAGTCTTCTATAGTGGTCGTGCACTCTCTACTCTTCTTCTACACCAGTCCCAGTCTTCTGTAGTGGTCGTACACTCTCTACTCTTCTTTTCCATCTGTCCCAGTCTTCTGTAGTGGTCGTGCACTCTCTACTCTTCTTCTACATCAGTCCCAGTCTTCTGTAGTGGTCGTGCACTCTCTACTCGTCTTCTCCATTCAGAGTGTCTGTCCATGTTAATCTTTGTCTCCCTCTTCTTTCTCTACTACCCTCTTCTCTCTCTACTACCCTCTTCTCTCTCTGCTACACTCTTCTCTCTCTACTACCCTCTTCTCTCTCTCTCTCTCTCTCTTGCCCTCTTCTCTCTCTACTACCCTCTTCTCTCTCTCCTGCCCTGTTCTTTCTCAACTACCCTCTTCTCTTTCCATGGCCTCTTTATCATTCTTTCCTCACCCATTCTCACTATCCGTTATGACCATGTACGTGTAATCTCTGACACATGGTATAAATTTAATAATAATGATAATAATACCTGTATGACAGTACGACATACCGCAACATTGAGACATCTATAAACAACGCAATGGCTTTTGCAACTGATTATTCGAATAAGACATCTATAAACAATACAATGGCTTTTGCAACTGATTATTCGTATAATTTCTTTAAAGCTTCTTACACAGTTACACTAAATTCAAGCGTTGTTTCCAGGCACTTGACAAAATTGTACTTCACAGATTTCAAGTTGACTTTGTCGAGTATATAATAAAAGTTACGTGCGAAAGAATGTCTCAACAACACCCTCATAGCCGCTTGAAACATTGTTTGAAGCGTGCAGGTGTTTTTGTATAAGTGAAGTGTAGCAATCGTATACGTCATCGCGGCACGCGCCACTATTGTCATCAGTTGCCAAAGCCTGAAGACGTCTAGGGTTTAGAAGGAATCAATGTTGACACTGTACCACTGAACGTGACAACTAGCGCAGCGCTTGAAAGACAGTCAGAGTGCTTCCTCTTCGTTCTGTCGTCCCTTTCCAAGAATCCCTCCTCTACAATTCTTGATATCCTCGTCCACTGCTGAGTACATCCGCACAACCAGACGGACTGTTGCACTTCGTCCGAGATATTATCTTAATGCGACCTTGTCTCTTCTCTTACCTGGAATAGTATCCTCTCAAGCCACGTAATAGTCTTAGGAGGAAGTTAATGAATGAGTTGTACTTCGGCCCACTTGCGGTCTTTACTGTGGGAACCAACAATTTCAAGAAGGTGCCAGTCAGCACTGCCTGCTGTTGCAATACTCCCATATTCCCCTTGGCCGGTGTTCACTATATCAATGTTTTGCACATGTGTATGTATGTATGTATGTATGTATGTATGTATGTATGTATGTATATCTGTATGTATGTATGTATGTATGTATGTATGTATGTATGTATGTATGTATGTATGTATGTATGTATGTATGTATGTATGTATGTATGTATGTATGTACGTATGTACGTAGGTACGTTCGTACGTATATACGTATGTATGTATATGTAATATAAAACATGACAGCAAGAGTATTTATGCATACGTTCGGAACAAATAGAAAGTTCACGTAAGGTTCGTTCCTCTAGAAGACCGTGCTGGAAATATAATATCAGAAGGATTCTTAATGGCAGAAGATCTGAATGAGTATTTTAGTTCGGTAGAAGGGAAGACACTAGTTCACTGCCAGTACCAGAGGCTAAGTTCAAGGGGGCGGAATAACACTATTTAGGACAGTTAATTGTAACCCCGGAAATAGTACCTAAGAAAATAAGGGCTATGAAGGATAATAAATCACCTGGAGTGAATGGGATTCCGCCCAAAATACTATGGGAAATTGTAGAGCAAATTAGCATACCACTTGCAACAGTTTTAAAATTGTCATTAGAAGAGGGAGTGGTTCCTTTAGAATGGAAAGAAGCAAACATTATACAGTTATTAAAAAAAGTTAGAGAAACAAGTCAGAGAACTGAAGACCAGAGAGTTTAACACCGGTGATTTGCAAATTGTTAGAAAGACTAATTAAAGATCACATGGTGGATTTTCTTGTTAAGCATAACTTGATAAACCCATTTCAACATGGGTTACTAAAAGCGAGGTCATGCTTAACAAATATGTTAAGTTCAGTTTTGGGAAATGTAATTGCCTCCACTCAGGACATGGGAACGAAGATGTAGAATATACAATGGGGGGTTCTGTACTAAGTACTACTGTATAAGAAAAGGACTTTACCATTAGTGCTGATATGAAGGTTTCAGAGCAGTGCGGAAGTACAGCTTCAAAGGGAAGTCAAATCCTTCGATTATTTAGGCGAAATGTAGCATATAAGGAAAAAGAACTAATAATACCGCTGTACAAAACAATAGTTAGGCCTCATTTAGAATATTGTATACAAGCGTGGAGGCCATATCGCAAGAAGGACATATGTAGTTGTAACTCAAGCTCTATCGTAACAAGTGTCTTGACTTGTGGATATAATTTTGTAATTTATTTATAATTCATGTTGTATTTATTCAGTTTTTTTAGTTTGAGAAAGGCATAGCAACATATAAGTCTATGACTTCAGCTATGTCCTTTCAGCAGCAGCAGCAGCAGCAGCAGCAGCAGCAGCAGCAGCAGCAGCAGCAGCACACCAGACTGTGCATGTATTAGGTTGTTGTTGTTGAATAAACTTTCATTCATTCATTCATTCATTCATTCAATAAACATTCATATAAACATTAATACCAAAACTGAGGGATCTTAGTTATGAAAAACGCTTAAAAGAATGTGGTTTAACAACACTAGAGACCAGGAGATTGAGAGGAGATCAGATAGAAATGTTTAAAATATTGAATGGTTTAATATTTGTCTCAGTTAAGAAAGAGAGAAGGACCAGAGGACATGAAGTTACATTAGTAAAGGAGCAGTGTAGATTATATGTAAGAAAGTTCTCATTTTCACAAAGGACTGTAAATTAATGGAACAGATTATCTGCTGATTGTGTGGGTGCTAGTAACGTGAATATGTTTAAAAATAAAATCGACACATACCTCAGAAGGGCAGGATACACATAGATAAAAAAGGTTGGACTCTCGATAAGTCAAAAGGCTTCCTTGTCCATCTGTTATCCAGAGTTAATTTGCTGGTTGGCAATTTTGTTAAATCTTATTAAATCTAGTAATGTACATATATATATATATATATATATATATTATAGCTCCAAGAACGTCATATAAATAAATATTTATAAATAATTAAATAATTTTTTTCACACGTCTATTCATATAATCCTTTTGTGAAATGTCAAATCTACTTAGTATCCAACGTGTCATGCTAGCTCATTGTACAACGGTTTATTTGGTTTCGGTTAAATAATCGTTCTCTCTCTCTCTCTCTCTCTCTCTCTCAATCTCTCCCTTTCTTTCACTCACTCACTAACTCACTAACTCGCTCACTCACTCACTCAGTATGTATGTATGTTTCTGTTTCCCTCTTTTTCTATGTCTCTCTCTGTCTCTCTGTCTCTCTGTCTCTCTGTCTCTCTGTCTCTCTGTCTCTCTGTCTCTCTGTCTCTCTGTCTCTCTGTGTCTCTGTCTCTCTGTCTCTCTGTCTCTTTGTCTCTGGAAGATCTTTGTTCTACGTAGATAATTAAACATTGAGTCGCTGTCCCTCAGCAGGTGCCACTAGGGTGTGGAGTTTGAAATAACACAACTGTGGAAACTGCCTCACTTTGCTGCTCCGTTGGTTATCTTTTAGGACATAATATCAACAATTTCTTTAAACCATCTTCAGGTAATATACATTATGGTGCATACACCAACACCAATCTATTTTCAGTTATATTTCTATGTAACTTCAAGCAGCGTGCGGGATGTTTGCTGTAACATATATCGACAATACATGCATGTATTGCAAAAGGAATTGGTAGCTTTTGAAACACATAGTCGGTTGTCCTACTCCTACACAATGTAGTGTCCCGCCGATGGACAGATATGCTGTTGTGTGGACTACATGTCTGATTGATTCGTTTACGAAGGAAAGGGTTGGTTACGTCATTGTACGGGCATCGCATACAACATGACGTTTGCAGTGATGTCGAGAACCATTGTTCATGCCATCGCTTTTGTTTAATATTAGTTTCACTTTCTTCAATACTGGTTTGAATTGTTTCATATGTAAATTAATTTCCCGTGAGAGTTGACAACATTGAGTCTGATGCTGATGTCAGATGTGACAATTTTGTAATTAAGAAAGTGAGAAGTTCCAATTTACCCTCCAATTTACCCTCCATACGGGCACATGCTGATGGCACGACACATGCAAGTGGTGGGACAGATATACAGACATGTTGACATTACGTAGGTGGGTTGGTTGGTGGGTGGTTCGGTGGGTGAGTGGGTTGGTGGATTTTTAGTAGGTAGGGTTGGTTGGTTTGTGGGTTGTGTGTGGGTAGGTGGGGTTGGTTGGTTTGTGGGTTGTGTGTGGGTAGGTGGGGTTGGTTGGTTTGTGGGTTGTGTGTGGGTAGGTAGGGTTGGTTGGTTTGTGGGTTGTGTGTGGGTAGGTGGGGTTGGTTGGTTTGTGGGTTGTGTGTGGGTAGGTGGGGTTGGTTGGTTTGTGGGTTGTGTGTGGGTAGGTAGGGTTGGTTGGTTTGTGGGTTGTGTGTGGGTAGGTAGGGTTGGTTGGTTTGTGGGTTGTGTGTGGGTAGGTGGGGTTGGTTGGTTTGTGGGTTGTGTGTGGGTAGGTGGGGTTGGTTGGTTTGTGGGTTGTGTGTGGGTAGGTAGGGTTGGTTGGTTTGTGGGTTGTGTGTGGGTAGGTTGGCGGAGAGGGTGGATGTAAGTGTGTAGGTATTTTAATTGGTGTGGATACCTGGCTGTTACGATTAATTGGTAATACACGTTAGTTTGACAGCTTGAATGAGTTGTGGGTGGCTCCACGATTACATGAATTTGTACGGTGCATGGCTGACTGGCTCGGTCACAGACTAGGGCCAATGTCTAATACGCATGGTGATTCAATACGCATAGATACATGTAACTGAATTTTTTTAATCGGAAGAAGATGAAAATTGGAGACACGGGGTTGCTGACAACAGGAGTGGGTGGCGAGAAGAGAAAGCGTTGCATCCTAATACAAGACCAGAACATCACCGGTACATAAGAGAAACCAGGAGGAAGAAGGAGGCACGTACCAGCGGCATGACGAGGAATTGGCACAAGGCCCCTATGACCGGGGCCACCGGCTTCTGCAGGATCTCTTTGATCACGTCCACATCGATGCTGCTGCCGAACCCGACATTGAGTATCACCATCAACGTCGCCGTCACAATGATGAACACTTTCATCAGCGTGCTTCGAACCCGCACGACAATCACGCGATAGTCGCGCGTCGTTTCCGTCTCCGAGACACCGTATTCTGTGAAGCGGAAACGCACGTTGACATGTCCGATGAACCGGGCTTCGACGGTTACGTTGAGTGACGTCTTCCGGTCCTCCCGTCGGGGGCAGATGACGACCGGACCGGGGTCAGACACTTGGACTATCCGGTCATCTTCCGAATCCACCTGCAACGTGATCTCAGGTGTCGTCGTTTCGCAAATGAAATGCAGTTGTATTGTTCCTGTTTCGCCGACCAACAGATGGTTAAGACGCGATGGCCGGAATGTGACGTTGAAACCACTGATTATGACCATACCGGCGCAGAGTATTGACAAACGCAGGAAGGTTGCGATCGCCATCGTAAACGGTGGCTGGTCCGTGACGCGCTAACTAGAGGAGTTGACTTAATCGCGGCTATTATTGACCATCGTAGGAAGCGTTATCAGTTCACCGGCAACACACTCGCCGGGCATCGTTAATCGTCCCACTTTACGCTGCCAAACTTGCAATGGCAATCTGGTGTAGATTCAGAATGTCTCTAAAGACGTCGGCATGGTTAAACACGAGACAACTCGGTGTATCGACGCCGTGTCGTACTCTCTCGCGCCCCGGCTGCATCGACTGGCGTGGAATGCGGTAATACCTCTATGCCGACTCGGCAACTCTGCTTGTTCGTCAAGTGTATATGCAACTGAACTTTGTTCCGATTTCTCGCATTATCGTACGGAGTACGCACAATGTGTCACGTTCTTACTTCGCACGTCGCCTTTAAGTGTTCGCAGGCGGAGGGTCGAAGTGACGCGATTTGTGATGAGCATATTATCATGTTGACAATAGCGGCATCGAGATAAGGATGGTGCCGATATAAATGACAAGATTTATGTCACCACACGTTTTTGGGTCCGATCTGATTAGACAAATACAATTGTTGTCGGGTGGAATGTGTCTAAAAAGAATAGCGTATTGTTTGCTTGCTGTAGATTTAACAAGATTTAACAAGATTGCCACCCAGAGAATTAACTCTAGATGGCAGGTGGACAAGGAAGCCCTTTGGCTTATCGAGAGTCCAATCCTTTTATTTACGTGTATCCCGCCCTTCTGAGGTATGTGGTTTTTTTTAAACATATTCACGCTACTAGCACCCATACAAGCAGCAGATAATCTGTTCCAATATTTTAAAGTTCTTTGTGAAAATGAGAACTATCTTATATCTCATCTACACTGCTCTTTTACCAATGTAACTTAATTTCCTCTATCTTTATTAACTAAGAAAAAATATTGTTATCAATATTTTCATAACCATTCTGTATTTTTAACACTTCTATCTGGTCTCCTCTCAATCTCCTGCCTGGTCTCTATTGCTGTTAAACCACATTCTTTTAGGCGTATTTCATAACTAAGATTCCTCAGTTTTTGTATCATTTTAGTTGCTCTCCTCTGTACTCTTTCTAGCATATCTATGTCCTTCTCCTTATGGCCTCCATGCTTGTATACAATATTCTAAATGAAGCCTAACTTTTGTTTTGTACACCGGTATTATTAGTTATTTTTCCTTATACGCTATATTTCGCCTAATTAAATCATATGATTTGATTTCCCTTTGAAGCTGCAATTCCGCACTGCTCTGAAACCTTCATATCAGCACCAATGGTTAACCCTAAGTTATTTATTATTTATTTATCTATTTATTTACTTTTCATATACATGTTAGCCTAGTTTATTGATATTTACATTAATTTTAGTTTATTTATTAAAATAATAATAATATGATCTTAACTATTTTATTTTATGAAATGTTATGTCACATTCCTTTTCTACTTCTTCAATATTTATTGTCTTAATTACTATTATTATTATTATTAGTTCATTTTATCTATGATATAATAACTATTGTTTTTTATTCAAATGCATTATTTTTAACGTACATTTGTATTGTTGTAAAGCGCTGTGAACAATATTGGATGTGGTGCTTAACAAAATAAAATATTATTATTATTATTATTATAAGTGTAATCAGTGGAAATACCATTAAACTGACCTAAGATAAATTGCTAAACTAAATTATTTAAATCAAGCAGGCAAACTGTAATGTAAACACAAATGCTTCTTAATTAGTCAACCGGAACCTTACTAGATGCATTCTGGGAGTTGTTCTTGTGTTACTATCTACGTCACATCCTGTATGTGATGTAGATACTTCCGTACTGAGACATGTTGAATGCTGACCGTTTCTATTGGAACTTGGGGAACTGAGAACGACAACGGAGGACAGTGACAGAAGAATTGTGCTAGCCAACACACTTCGACTCGAGTGGCAGAAAAGTGAGTGAGTAACCGTTTATGCGCTTACATGCATAGACAGTTGTACTTCGGCCCCAGGTCTGACACACACACACACACACACACACACACACACACACACACACACACACACACACACACACACACACACACACACACACACACACACACACACACATATATATGTATATATATATATGTGTGTGTGTGTGGGGCCGAAGTACTCGGTACTCGTGTACTCGTGTACTCGAGTACATTTTTGAAGTACTCCTACTCATGAAACTTGTGGGTCATGTACTCGTCCTCGTACTCATACTCTTGTACTCAGATTTTACGAGTACATCTGAGTACTTTCTCAATATGTACTTGGAAAAATAAATATATTTGGTTATAAAATGAAAATTTCCTGAAATATTTAAATGTTCAACTATTTTGTAAATACTTTGTTAATTCTGATAGAATACCACCTTACCATCCCTACACTTAGTACATCCTCATTCTCTGATAAACATGCCTATGATACCCAAACATGGCAACAGGCAGCATCTTTTCCCAGTCAGAAACACCCTCTTCAACAAACAATAATTGTAGGCTATCAGTTCAGGCCATAAACCTGTTGGTTTAATTAAGACACCAGGATGTCCATAAACAGCCAATTAGCAGTTAACCCACCAGTTAGTCAGGAAATGCCTTTGATGTAGTCTGGAGACCATGCCACTTGATAGTAGCTGACAATGCTAACTGCTAAGAACAAGAACTGCCAGTCTTCCTCTGCAGAAGTAAGGTGGCTCAAGTCAGACTGTCTCCTACACTAGTATAATCCCATGCCAGCAGCCTGGCTAAAAAGTCCAAAGGGTATGCCGAGCCTGTTATGTAGTCTATAATCAGGAAATATAAATTGCAAACTTATACTATCAGCAGATTGCTGATTGTAGAGGTGAACGAATACCTCAGTCAGCCATGTACAGATCGTCACAGTGACCCACTGCAGTTCTGAGTTTTACAACTCTGGCGCAATTGGTCCTTCACCATCTCAGCATTCCGGCCTCATCAGGCCCAGTTGAAAGGGTATTTAGCATAGCCGAGAAAGTATTCTGCCCTGAACAGTGCAGCCTGAAAGACTCAACCTGTGAACAAATCATGTTCATTCGGTGCAATGGCAAATAGATGATAAGATCATACGATGCCACTGAAATGAATGCCAATGAAGTAAATTTAATTGTTGATGAAATAGAGGTTTTTCTTAGTTTTCCTCATAAAAAATGTATCAACTGCCATTGCATATTCACTTGTGCTGAGTTATATAAATGAGGTTAATTAAATTAAATTTATATTTGTTAAAATGTACTCGTATTTTTACTTGTACTCGTGAGAATGTACTCGTACTTGTACTCGTACTCAGCTTTTAGCAATGTACTCGTACTCATCAATCTTCAAAGTACTCGTACTCGTACTTGTACTCATGAAAATGTACTCGGCCCCAGGTCTGATATATGCATATATATATAGTATATATATATATATGTAAATATATATATATAAATATATATATGTTTATATATATATATATGTTTATATATATATATATATATATGTATATATATATATATATACATGCGCCTGTATATATATATATATATATATGTATATATATATCAATCCGCAAATGTAAGGAATGGAAATTGTCTTAACTATCACAGGTATCTAAGCGTACAATTCCGTGCTTGGTAAAATCATCCTTTATGAGAAATGTCTTACGTCACTCTGGGATGGGCGGGAATGACATCACAGAGGAACTGTCGTTCTGTGTAGATCATCCTAAAACTGGGCGCAGGACCAAGTGTGTTGACTTTGCTATACAGTAGGCGCTTGACCTCCTCACGGGCGGGCAAACATGCCCCGCTAGTACGAGTGACAACCAACTTCCGCGTTTATATACCAATCGCCGTTTTGAGGTGGCCTGGTGTAAAGTGGCAACGCTGCCAGATGCTACACGGATACCCTTAGCAAAACATTCTATAGAATAGCTATAGAATATATGCTATATAGTGTATTCTGCTTTTAATGTAGAATTTTATAGAATTTCTGTAGAATTCTTTAAAATGTGTATGTCAAAATAGTAATTACGTGGAATTCTATACAATATTCTATAGAATACTATCGAATTTACATGTCCTCGTTTTTTCTATATACTTCTACAAAAATGTTAAAGATTTCTATAGATTTTCATAGAATTCTATAGATTGTTTGCTAAGGGTAAGATATACCGTGTTCGAGATGAGCACGTTTTTTCAAATACACGTGTACTTAAAAAGATTAAGCATTATACATTTTAATAGCAGTACATGTTCCAATTAACTCATTTCCATGCAGTCGATACATTTAGTGTTTTACGAAAGGCAATTCAAGAAATAAATATAAAATAATATCAAGTTATAAATTACAAGTTGATTAACTCCCCTTAAACCACGCAGTCCCTAGACAACCCCCAAATGCAGTCCCTAGACAATCCCCAAATGCAATCCATAGACAACCCCCAAATGGATATATATATTCCCAGTTTTGCAATTAAGTTATCGCATAAGTCATTTCAATTATTAGCCCACCCTCCTCCCCCAACTACAGCCTTGCTGCCAGACATTTCTGTGCACGCTGTGTATAATGTAAGACTAGTGCGAGAGGCCGCTGTGCAACGGAGATCAATACAATTGTGTGATGCTCTTATTTCTAATTCACTCAGTTTGCCGATATCGATATACACAAATTTACAACATAACAGTAGTATGTATAATGTCGTATGTAAAGATAAATGAAGTAGGCTTAAATAACAGATACGCCATCCATTTCAGTTAGAACACACCGAGGTCCATTTGCTGAACCAAGATTACGCGTAGAGACGCATCTGATTCGATGGTGAGGCTACTGGGACACAGTTCAACGCGTCTGATTGATTGGTGTGATAACTGGGACACAGTTCAACGCGTCTGATTGATTGGTGTGATAATTGGGACACAGTTCAATGCGTCTGATTGATTGGTGTGATAACTGGGACACAGTTCAACGCGTCTGATTGATTGGTGTGATAACTGGGACACAGTTCAACGCGTCTGATTGATTGGTGTGATAATTGGGACACAGTTCAACGCGTTTGATTGATTGGTGTGATAACTGGGACACAGTTCAACGCGTCTGATTGATTGGTGTGATAATTGGGACACAGTTCAATGCGTCTGATTGATTGGTGTGATAACTGGGACACAGTTCAACGCGTCTGATTGATTGGTGTAATAATTGGGACAAAGTTCAACGCGTCTGATTGATTGGCTTTGATAACTAAGATAATGGTCAACTTCACAATTGTATATATGGATGACTTCCACCCATATGAAATATTTCACTAACACAAATATTGATCAACTACCTAACAGCATTAATGATATGTTCTACGAATCATAACATTAAACGTTGTTATGCAATCCCATAGATGGCGCCACTTTATATAGATTGCCATTAATTAAAAATTTAAGGGTTTCTTGTAAGCATAATCATATAATTATATTGTATTCCGACCTTCGTGTATACAGTAGATTAAAGTACATCGTCAAATATGAACAAGTAAATTCTCCTCTGCTTGCCTAGCCAATAAGTTGACAACGTTTTATATTGGTAACATCATGTTGCTTATAAATTATGATATATTCAGTGCAGTTTGTGTTAAGACCAGACCTGGGGCCGAAGTACTCGGTACTCATGTACTCGTGTACTCGAGTACATTTTTGAAGTACTCGTACTCATGAAACTTATGGGTCATGGACTCGTACTCATACTCGTTGTACTCAGATTTTACGAGCACATTACGAGTACATCTGAGTACTTTCTCAATATGTACTGGGGAAAATAAATATATTTGGCTATAAAATGAAACTTTCCTGAAATATTTAAATGTTCAACTATTTTTTTAATACTTTATTATTTCTGATAGTATACAACCTTATCATCCCTACACATAGTACATCCTCATTCTTTGATAACAATGATTATGATACCCAAACATGGCAACAGGCAGCATCTTTTCCCAGTCAGAAACACCCTGTTAAGCAAACAATATTTGTAGACTATCAGTTCAGGCCATAAACCTGTTTGTTTAATTAAGCCATAAAGAGTCAGTTAGCAGTTAACCTACCAGTTAGACAGGAAATGCCTTTGATGTAGTCTGGAGACCATGCCACTTGGCACTGGCTGACAGTGCTAACTGCTAAGAACAAGAACTGCCAGTCTTCCTCTGTAGAAGTAAGGTGGCTCAAGTCAGACTGTCTCCTACACTAGTATAATCCCATGCCAGCAGCCTGGCTAAAAAGTCCAGAGGGGATGCTGAGCATGTTATGTGGACATGTGCTAACCCTCTCAACAACTAGTAGTCTACGATCAGAAAATATAAATTGCAAACTTATAACATCAGCAGATTGCTGATTGTAGAGGTGAACGACTACCTCAGTCAGCCATATACAGATCGTCACAGTGACCCACTGCAGTTCTGAGTTTTCCAACTCTGGCGCAATTGGTCCTTCACCATCTCAGCATTCCAGCCTCATCAGCCCCAGTTGAAAGGGTATTTAGCATAGCCGAGAAAGTATTCTGCCCTGAACAGTGCAGTCTGAAAGACTCAACCTGTGAACAACTCATGTTCATTCGGTACAATGGCAAATAGATTATAAGATCCTACGACGCCACTGAAATGAATGTCAATGAAGTGAATTTCATTGTTGATGAAATAGAGTTTTTTTAGTTTTCCTCACCAAAAAATGATCAACTGCCATTGCCTATTCAGTTGTGCTGAGTTATATAAATTAGATTAATTAATAATTTTAAAATACGTTGTTATTTAATATTTATATTTTTAAAAATGTACTCGTACTTTTACCCGTACTCGTGAGAATGTAATCGTACTTGTACTCGTACTCAGCTTTTAGTAATGTACTCGTACTCATACTCGTACTTATCCATCGTCAAAGTACTTGTACTCGTACTTGTACTCATAAAAATGTACTCGGCCCCAGGTCTGGTTAAGACAACGGCCGGTACATCATTCAATGCAGTGTATCACCAAGCATTTAGTAAAATATTTACTAAAGTGTCAGAAAATTCTGCTATTGCTGCGAAGGTGCGCCGTGCAGTGATGTCACTACCGGAGAGGACACCACGTGACATAGATGTGATGTCCTTTTAGCTTTGTTGGCTGCCGTCGACAACGATGGTTTGGGTGAAAATGATGATAATGATGATGATGTAGTTGTGCTTCTGTGATGACTTCCCAGGTTGTCACAATGACGTCCGGCAGTCACGGTAACCTTATGGTGGTCATGATGGCGTCGGGTGTGAGATTATAAATGCACCCCCGTGGTAAATTTATTATTCCAAAAGACAAAATTGTACCAACAAAATTGTTAAAACAATATTAGTAACCGTAACATATATTGAAATGACCGTTGTTTGATTAAGTTTTTGCCAATAAGGTTTGGACACATTTTTTGAATGGTTCTGTTTTTGTAAAGCACGTACACCAATTGACCATTTCTAACTCACTCGACACAATACACAGTATTTTTTTTACAGGTGATCCATTTTCCGGCCTATATCCGACATAGGTCGATTTATAATATCACACGGGCAGTCACAGTGACTTTATGATTGTCTTGATGACGCCAAGCTGTCCAGATCTTCAACGACTAGTTCGTGGTCAAGACGAGCAGTAGAGCAGCAGAAACAAAAGCAGTCAAGACGGCAGACAGTCGGACTGTTGGTGCTGAATTGTATGCGAGGTCGTTCGGTGAGTCTTTGCCTTTCTTTCCACCTGTCACAAGCTTCGGGGCCTCCGTGGTCGTGTATGTGGTTGTGGTCGTGGTCGTGGTTGTGCTTTTGTCTGAAATTAGGGTTATGACGATGACTTACTTCAGTTTCTCTCACTGACAACCACAACAAGTTGTAAACAGAGAGGATCTAACAAAGACAGCAACAAAGCGGTCCTGGTAAGAGAAAATACTATCTTTGGAACGGAGTCCTCGTAACGTGGACAGGGGGAGCCACAGGGTCATTCCGTCCCATAACAAGATTTAGTCATAACAAAAACACAGTATGTTGCAGTATTACAGCTGTTAGTTTCCTTAGCAACCGCTACGTAATACCACAACCAAGATCGTTGCTATGTGTTGTATGTTTTCAGACACTCGTTTCACCGTGCCGAGTTCAACCCATCTTCATTGACACTTAACTCACGTCAGTGAACACAAAGTCAGAACAAAGGACTCTCTGTTCACTGACCTGTGTTCATACTCTCTGTTCACTGACCTATTTTCATACTCTCTGTTCATTGACCTTTGTTCATACTCTCTGTTCACCTACCTATGTTCATATTCTCTGTTCACTCACCCATGTTCATACTCTCTGTTCACTTACCTGTGTTCATACTCTCTGTTCATTGACCTGTGTTCATACTCTCTGTTCACTGACCTATGTTCATACTCTCTGTTCACTGACCTGTGTTCACACTCTCTGTTCACTGACCTTTGTTCATACTCTATGTTCACTCACCCATGTTCATACTCTCTGTTCACTTACCTGTGTTCATACTCTCTGTTCATTGACCTGTGTTCATACTCTCTGTTCACTAACCTGTGTTCATACTCTCTGTTCACTGACCTGTGTTCACACTCTCTGTTCAATGACCTGTGTTCACACTCTCTGTTCACTAACCTGTGTTCATACTCTCTGTTCACTGACCTTTGTTCATACTCTCTGTTCACTCACCCATGTTCATACTCTCTGTTCACTTACCTGTGTTCATACTCTCTGTTCATTGACCTGTGTTCATACTCTCTATTCACTAACCTGTGTTCATACTCTCTGTTCACTGACCTGTGTTCACACTCTCTGTTCAATTACCTGTGTTCACACTCTCTGTTCACTAACCTGTGTTCATACTCTCTGTTCACTGACCTGTGTTCACACTCTCTGTTCACTGACCTGTGTTCACACTCTCTGCTCACTGACCTGTGTTCATACTGTATGTTCACTGACCTGTGTTCATACTGTCTGTTTACTAACTTGTGTTCACACTCTCTGTTCACTGACCTGTGTTCATACTGTCTGTTCACTAACCTGTGTTCACACTCTCTGTTCACCGACCTGTGTTCATACTCTCTGTTCACTAACCTGTGTTCATTCTCTCTGTTCACTGACCTGTGTTCACACTCTCTGTTCACTGACTTTTGTTCATATTTTCAGTTCACTGACCTGTGTTCATACTGTATGTTCACTGACCTGTGTTCATACTGTCTGTTCACTAACCTGTGTTCACACTCTCTGTTCACTTACCTGTGTTCATTCTCTCTGTTCACTGACCTGTGTTCACACTCTCTGTTCACTGACCTTTGTTCATACTTTCAGTTCACTGACCTTTGTTCATACTCTCTGTTCACTGACCTGTGTTCGCACTCACTGTTCACTGACCTGTGTTCGCACTCTCTGTTCACTGACCTGTGTTCATACTGTCTGTTCACTGACCTGTGTTCATACTATCAGTTCACTGACCTGTGTTCACACTCTCTGTTCACTGACCTTTGTTCATACTCTCAGTTCACTGACCTGTGTTCATACTCTCAGTTCACTGACCTGTGTTCATACTCTCTGTTCACTGACCTGTGTTCGCACTCTCTGTTCACTGACCTGTGTTCATACTCTCTGTTCACTGACCTGTGTCCATACTCTCTGTTCACTAACCTGTGTTCACACTCTCTGTTCACCGACCTGTGTTCATACTGTCTGTTCACTGACCTGTGTTCATACTCTCTGTTCACTGACCTGTGTCCATACTCTCTGTTCACTAACCTGTGTTCGCACTCTCTGTTCACTAACCTGTGTTCATACTGTCTGTTCACTGACCTGTGTTCATACTATCAGTTCACTGACCTGTGTTCACACTCTCTGTTCACTGACCTTTGATCATACTCTCAGTTCACTGACCTGTGTTCATACTCTCTGTTCACTGACCTATGTTCATACTCTCTGTTCACTGACCTGTGTTCGCACTCTCTGTTCACTGACCTGTGTTCATACTCTCTGTTCACTGACCTGTGTCCATACTCTCTGTTCACTAACCTGTGTTCACACTCTCTGTTCACCGACCTGTGTTCACACTCTCTGTTCACCGACCTGTGTTCATACTCTCTGTTCACTGACCTGTGTCCATACTGTCTGTTCACTGACCTGTGCCTGCACTGCCAATTCACAAACCAGTGTTCAGACTCAATATTCACTTACCTACGGCGTCTGTCGCTGCTTCAGTCTTTGTCCGACTGCTCTGTGGGACAGTGCTCTTGTCACCAGTGTTGGGTGTCACTCGCTTCGCGGGGTCCGAGTGTGTGACACCAGTAGCAGTAGCAGTTGTAGCAACAGTAGCTGCAGCACCAGTAACAGTAGACGTGTGAGTGTCAACAGCAGTAGATTAAACAAGTGTTATATTATTTGGTAACAAACAGAAAGGCTTCTTTGTTCAGCTAATTGTTGGGCGGAGTAAAGAAAGCGAAAGAGAAATCCTGGTCCTGTGCACTGGGTCGTTTGAGTTGTTATCAGACACCCACCGTAGGGAGAATTGCAAATGTTAGTTGAGTCTCCATAGCAACCGTAACATAGCACCACAACGACACTGTTACTAACTATTGTAAATTTTGCACAATCTAGCAACTTGGCAACAATAATAATGTTACATATTCGGACATTACGACCACTGTCTTATATTCGGACACTCTGCATGGCCACTGACCTGCTTGTGGACGTGGTCGCCTGTTGCCAATAATTGTCGTCCTGCGCGTGGGTTTGGTCGGTTCCATCGTTGGAGGCTGAGTAGGTTTTGTTACGATCTGTGGATATACACGCGATTTACTGACACACGTGAAGCGTTTTGTATCGGTTCACGCCGCCACTATCAATACGTAACGTGGGACTGGCGATTGTGTACGTTAGTTTATGTTCCATTCGCTAGGTGACGCCTCGTGGCGTCGACCAAGCCACCAACCACTCGTGTGTAATGCTACCGGTGTAGGGTCTACTTGTTGTCGGACTTCGCGAACTTGTAATACCGCCCTTATTGAGGCCTACATGTTTATCTACTATATGACCGGCTACCAGTTATTAATTAAGCATGTTGAATCAATATATATGTATAACCCGTAAAACTTCTGAAATGGCAAGGCTGGATATCTGTACGTAGTACAGGATCACTAAATCGTTTGCAATATTTTACTATTAGAAAACAATTACAAAACAGTTAAATATCGAGAATAACAAGAACTTTTAATGTGCAACATCAGTCATGATTTAGCGCGGCAAATTTAAAGTAAATGGGAAATGGCGAGAAATATTTACGAAAAGATTTTTTTCTCGAAAAAAACTGGAAGAAACGTGATATAATTTCACGCCAGTTGGAAAATGAGACAGACAGCGAGACCGTGAATCTCGCATCAGAAACTGGAGACAATATGAGCGTTTCTTGAATGGATTTCAATCTGCGTAATTATTTCAAACGCATCCTGGGGTCTTCTTCTGTAGAGTGAAGTTACGGGTGTGCCACATAACGGCGGTCATACTACACACCCGTACCTTCATTCTGCTGAAGAAGACCGCGGGATGCGGTTAAAATAATATACAGATCGAAAAAGTAAGTTTCTTGAGAGGTAAATATGCCCAATAGCATGAATGTTGTATTCTATACTTAGTTATGTTTGAGTGCATGGTGCCACCTGGAGGGGATAGTTATATTTAACATCAGGTGGCCGTTTTTGCAAGAATGATAACGTGAAAACGAGATACAGACGGAGCTGTAGTATAGCTACATGTCCTGCCATTGTAAAGTTTCGCGACTTGTTTTGCGTCTTCGGTGTTACTTACGCGTCTTTCTGTTGGTTTTGGACTTGATCTCGTTGGCAGTATGGGACGCTTCGTTGACGACAGGACGATTTTTGTCGTGATACTTTTTCTCCAGTCTCGCGTCACGTACGTTCCGTTCTCGTTGAGATGGTGCCACAAAGGGGGCTGGTTGTCACTGTAAGAGGGCCAGAGCACAGTTGACCTTCCTGTTGTGTTTCATTGCAATGTACGACCTAGAGTTCAACGGTTCTTAATCTGTTGTGACTGCCACCAAAATTCCGGTGGCGGCCTTGTTTGGCGATCAAAGCGTTCAACCGTTTAACTTGTGATAAATGGAAACATAAATAGGTATAACACAAATTATTGATACATGAAAGAGTTATTAAACATATACTCTGCGGACGGATGAATGGCCAAAGCAGCGAGATGCTTTGGTTTATCAGCGTAGAAAGAGGACAGAGGGAACTCCTTGCAAAGAGAAAACAAGGATGGCGTACGGGTATCGGGGCGTACGGGTGTCGGGGCGTACGGGTGTCGGGGCGTACGGGTGTCGGAACGTACGGGTGTCGGGGCGTACGGGTGTCGGGGCGTACGGGTGTCGGGAATTACGGGTGTCGTGGCGTACGGGTGTCTGGGCGTACGGGTGTCGGGGCGTACGGGTGTCGGGGCGTACGGGTGTCGGGGCGTACGGGTGTCGGGGCGTACGGGTGTCGGGGCGTACGGGTGTCGGGGCGTACGGGTGTCGGGGCGTGCGGGTGTCGGGGCATACGGGTGTCGGGGCGTACGTGTGTCGGGGCGTACTGGTGTCGGTGCGTACGGGTGTCGGGGCGTACCGGTGCCGGGGCGTACGGGTGTCGGGGCGTACGTGTGTCGGGACGTACGGGTGTCGGGGTGTACGGGTGTCGAGGCGTACGGGTGTACGGGTGTCGGGGTGTATGATTTCCACAATGTTTGCAGGATATTACTTCATACTAGCGATACCTATAGGCAGGCAATCGGATAGATAATACAATATACATGGAAATTATGTCAGAAGCAACACGTGTCAGTAAAAGTGTACTTTGATAGCTTCAGTATATTAGAGGATCGAAAACGACACCAACGTTGTCCAGTTCACGCGTGGCGTATTTCGACGGCATCAGACAGAATATGATTTTACCTTTACCAGATGCACCAAACCGAACAATTAAGGCAAACACGTCGCGTTAATTTGAAATGCCGTTTGATACTATGTCATACGGCGTTTCAATTTCATGTAAAATTTTGCATAAATCAGTTTGTCCCGCTAACATCTGGAGTAGTTAGTAGGTCCATCTGGATGAGTAAATCAGGAGCCTTACTCATCCAGATGGACCTACTAACTACTCTCTGGTACCGGCAAGCGGTACAATAAAGGATAGTCTGGACCGTCGCTGGTGACTCCTGGCGACCCAATCAAAATGGCTTGGCGACCCAATTTTGGGCCGCGATACAGGGGTTAAAACCGCTGGACCTAGAACATCGTGATATTTGAAATTTTAAGAAAATTGTTTATGTTAACTGAATACAGTTGATTAGGTGTATCAGCAGGTTTAGGGGTAGAATGTATTGGCCGTGAAATTGTGACATTATTTGAGTAGTTTACTTGGCGGGGTGACGTTTGGGCATGTGTCCTCCCGCAGAGGACATGGGTGCTGTGTTACGTGGTTATTCATTTGGAGATATTGACGAGCATCGTGCATGCATCGTGCGTTTTAAACTTGTTCAACTTGTTCGATGACATGTTGGCAGTGACCGTGAAAAAGTTGTTTTGAATTTTCTCAGGTCCGGTATCTTATAATCTGACAAAACGTTAGCATGGTCACCAAGATGCGACTGATGTTACCACCCCAGGCAAGTTGATCTTGACCGCAGCAAAGTTATCTGGAAAGATAAGGCGGATAGCAATTCACGCTGGTACAACACTTTTCTGATGGCGAAATATCTTTCCCATGAGTAATTCTCAGCACGATCTGTGTCCAAAGGGTGAATTAATTCTTTGCGTTCTTGTCAGTCTACCAGGTGTGAACTAGGAATTAATAAAGCGTGTATATGCATTTCCACTTGTGCCATTGTTCATGGCCAGCCATGCAGAACGAACAATTGGTCTCAACTAACCGGTGGAACATCTATGAGCAGGACGTGGTCCGGCTGATGTCACGTGACTTCTTTCATCACTACTTCCAAGGAGATAGTTGTTATAATTTACACTCACGATAATTATGTTCAAAGCGAGTGGATTTTCACGGCAATAGAAACAATATCTGAATCCTTGAATGTAGTGATGATCCGGTTTCTTGGTTATTTATGTTGGGTATATTTACCTCTCAAGAAACTTTTTTGTTTTATATCTGTATAATTTCGACCATATCTCGCGGCCTTCTTCAGCAGACTGAATTTACGGTCATGTCACATGACGTTGGTAATGTGACACGTCGGCCAGGAGCTCCCGCCAGTCATACTCCAGCTTGCGTCACATGACGTAGGTCATGTGACACGACCGTAAATTCAGTCTGCTAAGCGGTCGAAATTATACAGAGAAAAAAACAAAAACGTTTCTTGAAATGTAAATACGCCCAACAATTTCTTAATCATTTAACATAATAATAACATTTTTGATATGAAATATATTCCTCTTAGCCTTAAGAAGAATATACTTACCTGACCCCATCTGACGAAGCCAGCGACGTAAAGCTGGCGACAAAAACAACCAATAGGAGCACAGATGACGTCATCTCTGTACCCGCTTGACAACAGACAGGCAGCTTTTGGCTTCAGCGGCTACAACGAGGAAACCAGACATTGTTAAATGTCGATGTTTTATGGCTGCCGCCGACAAAAGACACGTGTCCTCGCGTTTGTGCATTCTAAGCGGTGTGTCAATGTGCGTGGTTGTTTTATAACAGGTCGCGACGTTCCGGTGAACGCGCCGAGAATGGTTCCATGGCAGAAGTAGGCGGCATGAGACGCCCACCATCACCGTTTTAGACATAGGCGTTGCTGCAAAGGTGGCTAGTTTAAATGTAATACTTTAAAAACATGCAGTATGTTCCTAGTTTTTCATTTATTAATTACTATTTTGTTCTTAAGACTATACTAACTATGTTGAAGGTATAAGCTCCGCCAAAATGCGTTTAGTAAGCCCATAACAACTTTGGCAATTTGGAAGATACGCGCCTGGGGCCGGTTTCATGAAGCGGCTAAGAACGTTCTTAACGCTAAGATGATTGTCTTAGTAAATGACGTGATTTTTTTAATATAAGCGAACATAAGAGTTTACGCAAACACGTAACGCTAAGTAATTGCGTAACTTTAAGTACGCTTCATGAAACCGGCCCCTGGAGCATGTTCAAATGGTATACAAAACCATCCAGAGTCAAAACAAGCTTTATTGACATTACTGTCGAGACGGGGTGAATTAACCGCAATATCCTTTGATGTTCAACGCTTTCCCATTTTCCCACGGTCAACACAGCAGACTTCATGTTACAAATGACTACGTTGGCTAATCCCAGGTAGAAGAACAGACTGCCTCCCTTTAGACGAACAGACTGCCTCCCTTTAGACGAACAGACTGCCTCCTTTTAAACAAACAGACTGCCTCCCTTTAGATGATCAGACTGCCTCCCTTTAGAGGATCAGACTGCCCCCTTTAGAGGATCAGACTGCCTCCCTTTAGAGGAACAGACTGCTTCCCTTTAGAGGAACAGACTGCCTCCCTTTAGAGGATCAGACTGCCCCCCTTTGGAGAATCAGACTGCCCCCCTTTAGAGGATCAGACTGCCACCCTTTAGAGGAACAGTCTGCCTCCCTTTAAGTGTTATAATAGGTATAAGCATGCGCGTAATAACTTGTGCAATAGATAGCTGAATAAAATAATTACAAACAAGATGAAAAGTGTATATCTACAAATGATAACATTTATATCCCCCCTGGAGTACCGGCGTACATAGAACAATGTGGGTACATTGGCAAAGTCTGAGCTTTCTGCAGTGAGGGGAGTTTTAAAATGCAAAGGTATTCTGGTGCAGACTTTCTGAAAACTGCGTTGTATCAGCGTTTTCTATTTTTGTTGTTATTGTTATTACATTAATAGTTTGACGAAAATGACAGCATTGACGCTACGCAAGTCTTACAGCGAACATAATGCTAAAAACAGTAGTCAATTATGTACTTTTACGTATGCACGCACGCGCGCGAGCACACACACACACACGCCTAAACACATTCACACATATAAATACACTCGAGTGCACACAGACAACACACGCAAACGCACGTACGCACACACACTCAAATGCACACACCACACACGCACGCACACACACACACACACACACACACACACACACACACACACACACACACACACACAAACACACACAAACACACACACACACACACACGTTCAATGTCGTTAACTTATAGTCACTGTTTTATGCAGACAAAATGTTTCTCAATTGTGAATAGTTTCTAGGATCTATGTAATTACGTTTATAAGACATGTTTATACCGACTCTAAATAATCGCCACATAGGTCGATCTCCGAATGAAATTTCGCAGCAGTTGGCAGACAATGTTTACTTAGTTGAACTCTGAGTGAACCTGTTGAATTCACGAGCTCGCAATGGTCAAAACAAACATCTGAGACGAACAGTTTGTCAACATCCGTTCACGTGTTCGTTTGTCCGATTGGTTGGGGAAATCGTCGCCAAAATATCTCCACTTCTACTTCTTTGTTGATTTTTTAAAGCCCAGAAATATGATGATTAGGAGGAGGAGGAGGACGTGATGTTAATAACAATAATGTCCGAAGCTGGCTCTCGCTGATGTTTCCAGCTGTGCCAATATCTGGCGAGATCCAACAAATATATCCCGGTTTACATCGCGCGCTCTCCCTGAGCATGTGCGCAGAACTAGACATTCGTGCGGATTCGTGTGCGATCTTACGGGTTTCTATTTACAAATGTGCTCCACTCAGTGAAACAATGGTAACGTCATTTCATAGCTTAACGGGAACTATCTACATCCACAGCATGAGTTCTGTCTTTTTATTATATACGACATGACATATTAAATAATTTACAATGGAAGAGAAGCACGAGTAGAAACTACAGGTAGCAGAGACTAACTGTGTGTGAAGAAAACGTAAAGCGACACGAGAAGAGAGAAGGAAGGTGGGGGGATATAGATAAGTGATTGGAATGAAGAAACGTGTGAAATGAATGTAGTTGTAGAGTCAGGTGGACAGGTCACATAGAAAGAGATTGCATAGAAGACAGAAGATCATTGTAATAGAGGAAGATGAATCCCGAAACTAAGGTGAACATGTCAATGAGATGTTTCGACAGGGATGAGAAGAACAGCCGAGTGTGGAAGACAGTAGAATAGGATCGTGATAGGCGAAGATGACCTGGGGAGAGGAGGGGTACAACAAACTACACGGTCCCCACCCCGCAAAGGATCAAGGCGGAATAAGAAGATCAAACGTTCAACAAAAACATCTCAAAATTACGTCAGCAGACTCCAGAAAGTGACCCTACAAAAGACGTGTCTGACTCACGCACTTCGGCCTACGTATGACGCTGAACACTTGTATTACTGGGCGTCACCGTCGTGGATAGTGTACCGTAATAGACCGGGTACACTTGCAACGTTTGCAGAGTTGCACGATTGGTGGAACACTACAATATATCTACTGTTTTTAGTTTTTCATGTTACTGTCAATTAGAAGAAGAAGAAGTGGTCTTTATTTATAGTACAAATTTCATATTAAGTGTATCAACATTATACTAACACAATCCAAGATGACGGTGTGTTAATATATGATGGTGGTTGGATGGCTTGTTTACAAACAATAAAGAATTCACAAAGCAGTCGTCCTATTTTACTAAAAAATATTAACTATTGAGACATTAATTTGATCAGGTCGTTACGCCATGCCATAATCATGTCAACCATTAAAATATTTACATGTGATTTGAACCCAATATCCGCCAGTTTTTATTGCACTTTGTCCTTCTCGTTAGAACCCGATTTCGTAAAAGTCGAGATTACAGAGCCATCTGTTTCTTCTTCTTGTATGATAGGAAGCAACATTAAACCTTTGAACTAAAGTACTGACAAGAAAAACTTTAAATAACGAATAAACCTCCATCAAATGTGCTAACCAACCTTTCTCAACAAAGGTCAGGTAACACCATTAAAATGTTATGTATGTATATTTTAAATGAACACGTATCATTATTTTACATTGTTTTATTAATAGGCTATCTATAAGCTGTAGTTGTGTTTATGTGAGAATCATTGCCGATCGTACCAAACAACAAATCTAGATGTCGTTCGACCAGTTCGAGAAAAGGTAGTTCATGCCAACCACACCAACACAACCGGATGACCCACATTCTGGAGCAGTTGTGTGCAGCCACACGTGACGACGACTGGCGAGTATTACTCTCTGGACGAATGTGGCCAGTTCGGCCAGTAACCGTCGCCATCGTGAACTTTCCGACACAACAACCAATTTAGCGAAGTCGACAAACTGTTAATTATTTTAAATGATACGGTAATATTTCTCACCTGCGTCGATCTGGGAGGCGTTGCGGTGTTGTCAGGAGGAAGACGTCTACAGACCAACTAGCACGCTGGGGCGGTTGGCTACTGTATGGCAGTCGACGCCAGCGTCACGGTTCACTGACTCCGTGACATGCGGCGTGTGCCCCGCGGAATAACAAGTGTGGGGTGGGGCGAGGTCGCTGACTAACGGCCGAGATGGATTCAGCGAAACGTTCGTGGTATGTGCGAAACCGGGAACTGTCAAATAAGACTCTTCAGGTCAACAGTGACTGATATAGCGACTAAGACATACTCGGTCCTCGTGGGTACATAACTCAAATTCTAAGTATCCGGTACTGGCCAAATTCAGGACGCACATATCCATGCTTTTCATCCGCAGTTGAATTCTTCAAAACACTGTTTTAAAAATTAATCTGTAAAATTTATATTATTGTGAACATAACCAAATGCATAATTCTCCATACATTTTTATATGTTTTGTAATTTATTTTAATTAATGTTTTCTTCTTCTGTAATTGGTTAATTGTTTTTACGTTTTTGTAGGGAAATGAGCTTTATGTATGTATTAATTATTTTTGTTTATTTAATATCCAGGTATATCATTATGAATTATATATTCTGCCTAAACCTATGCGGCCTATAAATGAAAGAGTGTTTGATATTATGATAGCCCAATTAAAATCACGCGACAAACGTGTTATGGTCACCGTCATCTCCCTGGGGGCACAAGTTCTGCCTTCCATTTCCCCTTCCCTTGGGCAGTTTCCCATCAGGATTCCGGACAGACGACTGTCTTGTAACGTTATCTCTCTCGAGATCTGACTTGTCAGTTCCTCTCCCTCTCCTCGCCATTATCATCATCGTCATTATCGTCATTATCGTCATATCACCCTTCTGTGATGTTCAAATATGTCGAATGTTGTTCTATCTAGTAGTAGGCCTCTGTCGGTCAGGAGTCGACCATGGGTGAAGTCAACGTTGTGAGGCGAAGCTGGACTGTCCTCTCCAGGGCGCAAGGCTGGGCGAGATAATATGAAGAACGAGCTGTTGCCCATGCAGAGGGTTACCCCTCTCCACGCAGCTGATGAATCCAAAGGAACGACAAGAGCCGATACAGTTTGGCACAAGCGGCGTCGCAGGAGTTGCCAGAAGAACGTTAAAGTCAACGTCGAACTGCGTTTGGGACTCCGACTCCAGATTATTAGGATTTACTCCCGAAGCCTTTCTTATAGGTGGGTATAACCGCAAGGCAGCGGAGGTTTAAAATCGGAGTTTTCCTTCTCCTAGTTGAGCTGCCTTCCAAGGCTGATTAGCCCCTGTAAAGTTGTGACAAACACGACACATTGGATTCAGTCCACAACTTGTAATTAGCTTAGTATACAATCAACTACAATCAACTGGCCAGCCATGCTTGTGGCCTTCTCTAAGGTCAAGGTCCCGGTTCCTATTATTATCCCCGGCGATTACCATAAACTATCAATTAGTAGCGGTTACCGCAAACTGCAGAACACTACATTCCTCCCCTTTTCACTATTAGCTAACAACTATCATTAATTCTATTCTACCCTTAACAACTATCATCATGTCCACTCTAAGTCCTTATGCTGATTGCTATACCAAATGTCCACATGTCAAATTTGTGTTAATGTCTTCATTGTACGTGCGCTTCTATTAGAGTGCATAGTCATCCAGACGTCGAGGGGCGTAACGTCGTCGTTGTGGTCGTTGTCGCTTTGGTGTCTCGTTGGGGGACATGGATGTTCTCGACGCTGAGTTGACATCTCGTGACGTGGGGGTTCTAGTATATAGAACGTCGGGCTGACTTTTCTCTCGGTGTGTCGCTGGTGTTGCTGTCGTCATCTTAGGAATGTCCACAGTATCTGGGACCTTTTCTATTTCCACCTTTTTTTTTCCAGACAGGAAGTGGCTTAAACATCTTCTTGAACCGGGATGCATTGCGACGAATGGTGTGCTTGTCATTCGCTGCGGTAACAGCTGTACCTTTGATGTTGGTGATCACCAAGGGTTTGGGAGAGAACGGAGTGGACAGTTTGTTCGATTTCTTGTCATTACGCATGAGCACAGTGTCCCCCACTTGCAGGTCATTGTGGGTGGCCCTGTTTCTGTGATCAGTATATGTCTTTTGTGTCTGTTTTGCCTGTTCGTCGTTCCTTCGCGCTGCAGCGTGGATCACGTTGTTGTCATGGTCATCATTGACTGTAAAGTACGGCAATTTTGTTGCAGGTTCTCTACCAAACAGAAGGCGATGAGGGGAAAACTTTGTTGATTGGTGTGGTGTGGCCCGGTATACTTTGTCAAGCACCGGGATGACATTGTTTGCCGACACTGAGCGCACAATCTCTACTACAGGATATCTTGAGTATTCATCTACCAGGACCATGAGTTCTTCGCCTGATGGTAGAGGTCCAAGAAAATCAACACTTAACTTTCTCCATGGCCCTGCTGGCATATTTGACATCTGCATGGGTTCAAGGTGTGGATGTCTGTTGTATGTGCATTGGCAGGCAAAACACTGGCGTACAGCCGTCTCGACTTTGTCGTTCATTTTCGGAAACCACACCTTCGATCTGATGAGTTCCTTTGTTTTGGCCATTCCTTGATGACCTTCATGTGCAAGAGACACAGCTTGGTCTCTTAGGGATGTTGGGATGACTACCTTTGAGCCCCGTAGTAGTATGTCGTCGTCTGTGACCGTCAATTCTTCTCTAACTTTGTAGAACTCTCGCAACGTGGGGTCATCCGATTTACAGATCTCGAACCATCGTCCGTTTCTGCACAGAGTGATGATCGTTTGCATCATGCCATCTGTTTTAGTAGCAAGTTTGACATCCTCAATGTTCATGGCATTGGGAATACTGGATGACCCGATAAAATGCACATACTGTTCGGCCATTTTATGGTGACGGAGAGCCCTAGCCGTGATTATCGGATTTCTGGACATATAGTCGGTTGGGTTTTTGCTTCCCGCCATATATTTCAGAGTGAAGCTATATGGCTGAAGTCGCAAACCCCATCGTTCAATGCGTAATGGCGGTTTAGGTTTCTTCCATATGTTTAGCAGTGGTTCATGATCAGTGATGATTGTGAAGTGAGGATCTCCTTGGAGGTACTGGTTAAAGTGTTCACAGCTCCACACTATACCCAGTGCTTCGCGTTCAGTTTGGCTGTAGCGGCCTTCGACGTCTGACAAGGAACGACTCGCGTACGCAACTGCCCTACCCTCTTGCGTTAGTATGCTGGCTAACCCTGTGGGACTTGCATCAACGATTATTGTCGTTTCTTTCTTTATATCGAAGTAAGCGGCACACGCATCTTCCACAAGTAGGTCTTTCAGGGAGTTGAATGTGGCTTCATGTTCGCTTGTCCACACCCAATCGGCATCTTTCTTGGTGAGACGTCTGAGGGGTTCGCTGATCATGGAGAAGTCTTTGATGAACCTTGACAGGTAGTTCATCATGCCCAGGAAACTTCTAAGTTTTGCAACATTTGACGGCGATGGCAGTTCCTTGATAGCCTGCACTTTCGTAGTGTCAGGTGACATGCCATATTTGCTGAAGACCATCCCGTGCATTGTCGTGCATCAATTGTGCGTTTTCTCCCTTTCCATATACGATGATGTCATCACTAATGTTCTTCGTTGATTTGATGTGACTGATCACATTTCTGATGTGTTCCTGGAATATTTCACTCGCTGACGATATTCCAAAATTCAGTCTCTTGTATCTGTACAGGCCATTGTAAGTTATGAACGTCGTGATGTGCCTGGATGACGGATGAAGCTCCAGCTGGTGGTATCCATTGCATAGATCAAGTTTACTGAAGACGGTTGCTCCGTTGAGGTCATGTATGAGTTCGTCTAACGTCGGCATGTTATGGCGTTCTCGTATGATCGCCATGTTTGGCTCACGCATGTCGATGCACAATCTGATAGAGCCGTCCTTCTTCGGAGGAGTTACAATCGGAGATACCCACGGCGTGGGTTCACCAACTGGTACTCGCTCTATTATGTCTTCGTTAAGAAGTCGCTGTTCCTCTTCGTCAATCTTTGATCTGAGGTGAAATGGGATCTTCCGGTTTGTGATTGCGACTGGTCGCACGGATTCATCAATGTGCAGTTTCACCTGTACATTTTTCATTTTTCCGATCCCGTTTGTGATGCCAGGGTATCTTTCTTCCCACTGACATTTGATGTTGTTGACAGGAATATCCACCAGTCCTAACTCCTGAGCCGTGGTGAAACCAATGAGGGATCCATGTGCTCCTTTCACGACATGGAACTGATGACACTGAATGGCGGATTTTGATTCGAGTGTCACATCACACACTCCCAGAATGTCAAGAGGTTTGTTTCCGCCGTAGGGTAGGATTTTAGGTAGGTCCTCTGTGTTTCCGCAACACTGGTTTCTGTATCCTCTCATAGGATCGTTCATCCATCACGTTCACTGATGCACCTGTGTCAATCATCATTCTTATGCTGATATAATTCACAGCAATTGTGGTCATAGGTGATTTTCGTTTATGTTGTTTGTTCGTCGGCAGATTGTTGATTGTCCAAGCATAGTCCTCTTCGCTCGAGGTATCAGTCGTTTGCTGTATATTTGTCTCTGGTTGAACTCGTCGAACCCGTTTTCGTTCTTGTTTCTTCTTTCTGCATACTTTCTCAAAGTGATTAAGCTTCTTACAGAAGTTGCAGATTTCTCCTTCCGCAGGACACACTCCGTCAATGTGGTACGTGAACCCGCATTGTTGACACATTATCCCACTGTCTGGTGGTGGCTTATGGTTCGCCAGGCCCGACAGCCCTTGTTTGTTTTTGGCGTCCTTTCACAACATCCCACGTACGGTTTCTCAAACTTGCCGGTCTTGTTTCGCGACCATGTTTTGATTTATTGATCCTGTTGACGGTTTCCGGGTGAATGGCCTTACTCTGCAAACTTGCGTTTTCTGCTGCTCTGCAGGTGTCAATTGTTGCTTTCAATGTTATGTTGCGTTCCTTCAGTAGTGCTTCCTGGATATCACGATCTTGAATACCCAGAATGATTATGTCGCGTAGTATGGAGTTTCTGCAGTTATCGCAGAAATTGCAGGATTTAATGAACACCCGTATTGGTGTTAAGAATTGCTCGAATGTCTCGCCTGCTTGTTGGTTTCGGTTATTGAAGATAAATCTCTCATAACATTCGTTGGCCTCTCCGACTGCAAAACTGTCAAATTTCGCTAGGATTTCATCCACCGATCGGGTGTTGTCGTCCGTGTCGAACGTAAATCCATTGTAGATTCTTAGAGCGTCATCGCCGATCGTGTGGAGTAACAAGGCAACTTGATAATCGACAGGCTGCTTCCCGAGTTACGTGATTGTGGCATAGTTCTTCCATTTTTGTTTGAAGAGCTTCCAGTTTTCTGCAGTGTCTGACATGAGATCCACTGGTGCCGGCGATCGTATCCCATGTACAGGCGGCACCGGTGGCGCCGCGGCGACAGCTTCGTTGTTGTCAGAAATTTCAGGCTGGTACGAACAATGACACACAGACAGCTAATGTGCGTGCAACTGACGACAGTGATATCAATGTACAGTTCACCTTGTCAATGCAATGGTCATCAAGTGTTCAGTATTGTTCGTGAAAACGCAACATCAGGCTGTGTCTGTGAGCGATAATGTGATGACCTGCACATATCACACGTACCGACTCGGTAGATGCAGCGTCTCATAATTCAGTACTAATAGTCAGATGTGAGTACTCTCGATCCCATCCTCGTCGCCATTGTAAAGTTGTGACAAACACGACACATTGGATTCAGTCCACAACTTGTAATTAGCTTAGTATACAATCAACTACAATCAACTGGCCAGCCATGCTTGTGGCCTGCTCTAAGGTCAAGGTCCCGGTTCCTATTATTATCCCCGGCGATTACCATAAACTATCAATTAGTAGCGGTTACCGCAAACTGCAGAACACTACAGCCCCAACTGCCCAGGTTTTAAATCACAGAGTTTTCCGTCTCGTAGATGAGTTAGCCTCCGGGACTGACGAGCCCCATCTATCCGGGTTTGAAGTTAGAGTTTTCCATTCTTCTATGGTACGTTGGCCCGCGGCACGCTATTCTGTATTATCCAAGTGCAACCCCCCCACCCCCCGAGGGAGGGCTTCCCCATTCGCCACCCAGGGGACGCGCCTCGACGCCATGTACCATCAGCGCGATGTTCTATCGAATGTTTCATAATTAACTCTTACCAAATAAAAAATCACATTTCCTTAGACTCTTGCTTGCTTAGCTAGTATAAACAAAGTATCAAAACCTTGACAATAGTAAACAAATTGAACATTAATAATGCGCCGGTATTCCAGTTCAACCACTGTACACTTATGTGTTGAGTGTTGACGTTGTGTTCAGTATAATATGCGACGAACTGCCGTTCTCTTGTCTTGGTGTGTAGCTAGCCCTGGATTGTTGTTGATTCCAAATTGATTTAAGTGTATCTCTTATAATATGTTGCTGTTGATTCCGTTTTATTGTAGTGTAAATAGTTTATTGTTTGCTGTGGATTCTTTTTTATGTGTACATAGCACAACCAACACAATAACGGGCGTCATTGTGACGTGCTGCCACCTAGCGAATCGTGCGTACTTACGCACTACACTCACGCTAGTTGCTTCCGGTGCGTACCCGTGTATCATTTCAGTTGGTATATATATGAGTCATATCAGCAAATAAGACCATGTGCATCCATAATTATATCCATTAGAAACGTTACACTCCACTAATACTACTTTCGTTGTTTGTGTCGGTGCTACAAATAAAAGGTGAATTGCTCGGAGTTATGGTTGTGCGCTTACGTCATAACGACCGTCTTTTCCCAGACTTGCATGCAGACGAATAAAGGGCATAATATAGTAACACACTTTTGTTAATTGAATCCTACACTTATTTGTTGATATTTTGTTCTTCCATATTTTGTTACGGTGCAACACTTTCAAACGAAACTTAAGTTTGTAGAATTAAATAATGTGTACAACGTATTAGGTACGACATAGAGTTGAATGTGATTTGTATGACAGCTGAACGAAGACACGAAAAATCAGAATACTTGTTGCCTTATCTGTTGTCTCACGACGGTCACCATAAGAAAGAGTGACGTAGTGAGGAGAAACATGGAGGTGACAGTCACAGAGGTTGTGGAGGATGCAATGGACAGGGTGTCATGGTGAGGAGAGACGCGGGGGTGACAGAGGTTGTGAAGGAGGACGGAATGGACAGGGCGTCGTGGTGAGAAGATACATGGAGGTGACAGAGGTTGTGGAAGATGACGCAATGGACAGGGCGACATGGTGAGGAGAGATATGGGGGTGACAAAGGTTGTGGAGGAGGATGCAATGGACAGGGTGTCGTGGTGAGGAGAGACATGGAGTTGATATAGAGTGTGGCAGATGACGCAATGGACAGGACATTGTGGTGAGAAGAGACATGGGGGCAACAGAGATTGTGGAGGAGGACGCAATGGGCATAGCGACGTGGTGAGGAGAGACATGGGGGTGACAGAGGTTGTGGAGGAGGGCGCAATGAACAGGGCATCGGGGCGGATGAGGATCCGAGTGGCCACTTGCAACACAATAGGAAATACACTCTCGGACACACTGGGGGGGGGGGCTTGTACAATATTGAACAAGTCATTCAGTTTGTGCGTTCATTATTTATTAATCCTGCATTGCAGTGCTACAACTTGCCTGACTGGAGACCTTACTGACACGCGTTCATATGCAACCACGCACATGCACGCACAAGCAATGGCACGCACGCACGCACACACATGCACGCACACACACACGCACGCACGCACGCACGCACGCACACACGCACGCACATATACGACTGTTTATTAATCTCGAGTGTCACCTACTCCAGCCAAGGCGGTGATGAGGAAACAAAGCCCTAGTGGCAAAAGGGAACTGTTGTCCCGACTAGATTTTCACAACTGGCCATGTAGTCAGCTCACTCCCTGTGTGGTCTCCTCTGTAAGTCATATGTTCAGATTTCATACTTTTGTTGTTTTTGTTATTGTAAAAACAGAGTTCATCACCCCCGCTATGCACTACAGAACATTGCGTCGTGAACCAGACACGTTTCAATATTTTCACTAACTCTGATTAACTCTGACTAATATTTTAACCGTCATAAACTTCACACAAAAAACTGGTCGTTCGAAAATACCAGATGGCCTCATTTTGTATGCACACGATGAACGCATGCGTGAAGTGGGGCCCTCTGTCGCCATGTTTACACCAGTGAACCACGTTGTATTTGAACGCCACTGCACGTATGAGTTACCCGAGGTCAGCCTGAGTCAGAGAATGGCCGGTGATCTGAGGTTCCATGAATGGAGGAAACGTGACCACGAGGAGGCGCTGCTGTAGCGGGTGCACATCGGACTCATGTGTTACTCACTAGGTGGCGCGCCACTTATTGCGTCACTTTTCAAGCGCCGGTTTCCCCTGCACACTTGCTGGCGACTAGTGTGTAACTCACTTTCCGGTTTCACGTCATCGAGTTTCTTGTACACAAATAGTTCCTTTCTACGTTTACGTAAAGGAAAAGCACTGTTAGTTGATGTGTTAACAGCGGTGTTTGTTTGGTTGACTAAAACGGGAAAAAACCTAAATCAACCCGGTTTATGCTGATTACGTTGCTCAGTGGTGAGTCACTGAAGAACGTCATCTGGCAAATAGGGTTTAATCCCTGGTGATCAATGGGGGCAACACGGATAGTCGTCACGTGACGTCCACAGAAGAGAAGTATACCACGTGATAGTCGGCTACTGTAGTGTTCGTCGCAAGATGGCGCAACATGTCTGCTGCCATGTTGGATTGCCAGATAACAAGAAGCGAGGAAGTCGCAATATCTCATAAATGCAGCCATCCTCGGCAAGCCAGACACATGCACGCATGCAATGTGCATGCACTCCCGTCCTCGTGTTGGCGCCATTGTTTGTGTCGGAGAGCAGCTGAACCTGTCCGTTGCCTCGAATGAGACAACTGTGCAATTGCCGTACAGCACGCAATGAGGTCGGTCACGCGAACATAATAAACATATCTACGTGTCTAGCCTCCAAGGTTCGTCTTTCTACAATCTACGTAGTGTCGTAAGTGTTATCAACTTTGCAATAAAAACGACAAACAAGTTGACTGTTCGTTAATAACACTTACACTGAATGGTCTTTTTGGAAGTTTTGTTGTCGACAATGAAGATGAATTGAGAGGCGTGTTGCCCAAGTTGACATAAAGTTGACATAAAGTTGCCGGTTTTACCGACAAAGGTAATACCGAGTTGTCAGTTCCGTTGTCAACCTTAACCCTGAGTTATTCCGTATCACTGTGACCGGTTAACACCAACTGTCCGGTGGGTAGTTACTGTTCCACGACGACACACTCAAGTCGTCTGATGAAGCCTCGGGTATACTGCCTGGGTCAGAGTTCTCCTGGTAGCTGCGTGGTTGTTGTTGTTGCTGCTGCTGTTGCTGTTGTTGCGGTTGTTGTTGCTGTTGCTGCTGTTGCTGTTGTTGTTGCGGAAATATGGTCATCGACTTGAGCGTAGTTTCATCTCCGGACGTCTGCAGGCTAAGGTTGAACGACAAAGAGGAAGTGTCCTCGTGATGCTGACAAACACTGTTGTCACGAGAACAGTCGGCGGACTGACTGGACTCGATCTCACGGAAGACCGACGACGGAATTTCGTCATCGGATACTTGGATTTCGGTGGACGGAAAATCTGACTGTTCGTCGAAATCACAATGACACGCGACAGCAAAGGGCACCAGTGTCTTCGGCAACGTCACTTCCGGTTCCGGCTTTATCTCACACGACATCACGAGCGAAGTTCCCGTGCCGTCGGAGCTGTCTCGAGAATCGAGTTCCGGCGAGGGTCTCGGGGTGGTGACTGACTCAGTGAACGGATACGGTACCGTCGACACTATGGAGCTGTGTGAAGGCATTCGCTCTACCAAGGGTTCGGAACACGCACTGGGAGTGTCTGTCCACGACCCTACACCGCTCGTGCTGTTGCGTTGAGGGGTGTTGCTGTTAGACGGCTGTTTATGCTCGTTCGGGATGTTCTCCACTTTTCCGTGTGGTGTCGTTACACTAGTGTACCTGTTTTCGCAGCTAGTTATCGACCTTCTGAGGTCAAACGTTCCGTTGATGCTGTGTGTGGAACTTCGGATTTCTTCCAACTCGATGTTACCTGAAATAAAGGGAAAATGGTTTATGTAATACTTTGCCAAGTCAAATATATTTGTAATGCCATCTAGCGGATTTTTGTTCTTGTTTCTAGCGTTCGCAGCGCAGTGTTCCAAGTTCAAACGCATCGGATTTATCAAGCATTAGAAAATGTGTACATTATGAGAAATGAACCTAATACATTTAGCCAAGCGCTTCCTGCAATTCAAACAATATTGACGACCTGGTAAAACAATTTACGTATAGCTTTAAAGTTTCAATTTTATTGGCAGCGTATACCGGAATTATGCTACAGCAACAGCGCACAGAATAGGCGACCACCTAATGGGGGTTTCAGCACTTCAACATCTTCACACCATAGCAGCGTCATCATACCATATCCCTCACTCTAGGGGTTGGTGGGTGAACCCCCAGTATTTACAGCGGAGGGTTTACCCCCGATATTTGGTGTGAATTGTGTTGATATGTTGATGAAGGTGGTGCAGTTGGAGACTCCTGAACAATTTTCACGACTACCCGCCCCTCTCCCCGAACCGCGAACCTCGTTAATACTACTTTCCTCAGAACCAAATAAAATCGTCAACGCTACGAAACTGGGAGTTCCCTTAAGTTGCTCGTGTCCTTTACCTTGCTGCAGTAAACCTTTTTCACTGGCAGTTGGAGCCGTGGCATTGCTGGCTTCTCCGGTTTGGCCTCTTAGAAGAGATGAAGTCACACATTTCGGGCCGGATCCTGGATCATACAAAGATGTAGACAACATCTACCCACAATCCGCAATTATCTCCTTCCGCTGGGTGATCAGGAAAAGTACGATTAAGGTGTGGTGTATTTGGAAAGAAGTCGGACCACTTTTAGCAACTAAATACCAATAAAAACAGTGATCCAATTTCCATAGGTGCTGTTGATATTCTGCTATTGGGACCTTTTAATCCAATTTAACTACCGATTGTGCAAATGTAGCAGTATAAACACATATGTTACATATGTTTGACACATTTTGGACTTTAATCCATTTGCAATCTGGGTATTTGGCTCTGGGTGTTAATGTCTTGTTAATGGGAGGTTTTCCTGTCGTTCTTATTATAAGATCATATTGTACAGAGACCTGACGGGGACGAAGCTTTTAATGTCAGTACGTTCTCATCGTGCTTTCGAGGTCAGGCCTTCAAAAGCGGCGCGCTGATACAGAATGTTTTCTACCTAAGTACTTTAATTTCATCATCAACAATAACAACAAGAGGTTCATTGAAACACGTTCGGGCTGTCAGCATGTTTTTATAAATATAGTTTGCACTATATAATGTGATTTTACAATAACAGTTAACCAGAAAACTGGCAAAAGGAGGCAGTCTGTTCCTAATTTTTAATTAATTAATATAATGTTCTTAAGACTATGCTATGTTGAAGGTATACTGCCCGTCATAGTGTGTTTAATAAGCCCGTAACAACGTTCGCAACTTGGAAAGTACGACCCCCGAACGTGTTCAAATGTGAAATAAACATCCAGTTTCAAAACAAGTTTTATTGACAATATCACCGAACTAGCTTGCATGAACTGCTATACCCTTTGGTGTTCAATGTAGGTTTTTTTCACGCGTTCAATAGCAGACTTCCTGGATCAAATTACTACGTCCGATAATGACGTTAAAGGAACTGACTGGCTCCCTTTAAAACGCTGATCTAGATCGTTGGGTAGGTCTGGTGACCTACCTAGTTCTCCTTGCTGTGGAGGGACTCGATGGAATCGCCTGACGAGGACAAGTAAAGAGATGACCGGGACGACGACAACCAGCCCCACCAAGCCTAGCACCACCAACAGGCCGGCCACTGGAGCCACAACACACAGTAACAATCAGTAACAAACGCGTACGTCAAGTACTTTTTAAACTACCTAGTTATTTAATTAATTTAAGCATCTTATTTATTTTACTTATATATAAATCAGATAACTAATTTGTATTTATTTTTTTATAACTTCAATATATTTAACTTATATTATATTTTCTTTGGTTTAAATTGTCTAATATTGTTTATTATTCTATTGAAATATCTTTTAGTTTATTTTAACATATTTGGCTTGTGTGTGCGTGCGTGCGTGCGTGCGTGCTTGCGTATGTGCAATAATATTAGCTTCTTTGTGCAGATGTCTTCCCCGGAGACGTGACATTCTACAAAATATTTAACAATAATCAATAAACTGTATGTAAGCCAAACCATACAGGATAACCAAAGCATGTAGATATATAGTTGTGCTTTGGGGTAACTCTAGACGCTGTACACACGTACTATCCGTAGGATGGCGCTGTGGCGTAGTAGTATCCGTTGGAGGGCGGTGTCGTGCTACACTACTTACACTAGTCCCCAGCCCAACGTATGGAGGGCGGTGTCGTGCTACACTACTTACACCAGTCCCAAGCCCACCGTGTGGAGGGCGGTGTCGTGCTACACTATTTACACTAGTCCCAAGCCCACCGTGTGGAGGGCGGTGTCGTGCTACACTACTTACACCAGTCCCAAGTCCACCGTGTGGAGGGCGGTGTCGTGCTACACTACTTACACTAGTCCCCAGCCCACGCACACACACACACACACACACACACACACACACACACACACACACACACACACACACACACACACACACACACACACACACACACACACACACACACACACACACACACACACACACACGTCTTACCGTAGTGTTTCGGAACGTTTCCACGTATTGATGCCGTGGTTGACAGCGTCACTGCAGTTGGCGGTAGTGTGGTCAGACGAGTGGGGGTTGGTGTGTCGCTGTAGGTGACTGCACGGTCCGGTGGTATCGTGGGTCGGCGGGGAGACACTGTTTTTTTTTTCAAAAAACAACACGACAGGTGTTTTACGAAGCAAGCTGTAGAATCGCAAAATGGTTGATTTACTGGCGAACCAGAGCAAATCTATAGTTATGTGGTCGAACCCAAGTGGAACAGTTGTATGGCTGGGAATAATACAAGAGAGTTAGTGATGTGTTGTAGTACAATTAAGGGGAGGGCGGTGGAAGGGGGAGGGTGGAGGAAGGGGGAGGGCGGAGGAAGGGGGAGGGCGGAGGAAGGGGGAGGGCGGAGGAAGGGGAGGGCGGAGGAAGGGGAAGGGCGGAGGAGGGGGAAGGCGGAGGAAGGGGAAGGCGGCGGAAGGGGGGGGGGTAGACATGGAGAATAAGTGCAAGGAGAGTGAACTAACGGTAAGGCAACGGTAACGGCGATAACTGGTGTGCTTGGTTTGTTGCTCAACCAACTGGTGTAAGCCGGCATATAACGCTGCGTTCCAGTAGGCTCGTGTCTAGCGTAAATACGACTTCGTGACCCCTGCGTAACCTAATTACATAAATTTACAAGTTGTGAAGTCGGGCTGCTTCTGAACCTTTGAGTTCACTAAGTCATGTTCACGGTGAACACGAGGTGACTGGAACACAGCCTAGTGACGTGTGAACCAATCTACCAGAAGGTCAAGGCTGCTGTACTATGTGCACAACACCAATACGTGACTGCTGTATGGAACAGATGTTGTGTCGAGCGGAAGTCAAATAAGTTAGACTGTTATCTATCGCATATCTTTGACTCCGTGTGACATCCAAAAAGTACAATACTAGCGTGGTACCGACCTGGTGAGTGAAAGCGAAAAGCACTGATATAATCAAAGCAACGATACAGTCAAATCACCGATATAATCAGCAGACCGTACAACTAAACATATTTAGTGTAAAGTCCAACAAGATTGCGACCATAAAGTGAGTCAGTGCACAATCACATAGACGTGAATACTTAAGAGATTTTATTTGCAATTTCGTGTGAGTGGCATACAAGAACACAAAGCTTTACTTGGAATTTTAGGGACAGAGCATGCACCAGTGCAAATATATTTAAACATTAAAATAACACTTTCTGGGTATCATATCTCCCTTGGCATACGCGCAAGGGAGATATGAAGGCCCTACTTTCCATACGATTATCATTGATTATCTGACACAAATTTACTCGACAAGTTTGTATGATGGAAATGCCCCAATTCTCTTAATTGTTTTCGATTTCAAATTGTGCGTTAGATCTCAATTAACAATTAACAATATCATACGGTGTTTTAATCGAGTGTTATTGCAATATATTTTAGTAACAAAGGCATCGGAAGGTGGCGAATATTAGCCGATATTAGCTAACGCTAATTAAAACCTTCCAACAGCATCCACCGAGACTGCTCACCAAAACCTCCAATTGCAGTCTCCTTGAGGCTCACCAAAAAACCTCCAACTGCACCCTCATTGCCAAAATATTAGCGGGGTCTAAACATATCTCAAGCGGAGTCCACCCTTCCCACCCAAAATATTGAGCGGGCTCAGCCCCCAATTTTCCCGTTCCGATGGCTTTGAATACGATATTATATAAAACGGCAATTAGACAGACCAACCAATAATACTATGAACAATATTATATCTCAGGTGAGATATAATAATTACAACAGCCACAAACAGATATACTATTTGCGTCGTAAAATGTGTATATTTAACCTTGTCTGTAAATCGTGTTTTTTCAAAACAAATTAATATAAAAATATTGTTGGTCTTAAGCCAACTGATATCTTATAAATATTACTAAATTCAGTATCGCAACATCAGCTGGAACAGTCATTTATTTTACCAATGAAAATCGTTATCCAATCCTAAGGCGCCACAGCTGTCAGATTTTCATTGGCTGACGGGCTGTGTGACGTACTTACCGACGCAGTGGTCTCGTGGCGGATCCCATGGACTGTCATCGTCCATATACCAGGAACCTTCCGAGGACGGGCCATCAACCCAGACACATTTAATCGTTTGCCGTCTCGAGCCGGGACACGTCACGTGGCACGTGGTTCCCAGCGTGAACTCGTAGTCACATGTCAGATTACTAGGCCTCTTGATGGAGAGCTTCGGACACACTGAAAGTAAACAGTGAAAGATACGTTCTTACATACATGTACAGTAGTATCCAGTGCTTGGGACTGCCCAGAGCGCTCTACATTTCACTAACTAACATACCTGCTTAATTGAACAACATCTTG
Source organism: Paraescarpia echinospica (assembly GCA_020002185.1). Taxonomy (NCBI): domain Eukaryota; kingdom Metazoa; phylum Annelida; class Polychaeta; order Sabellida; family Siboglinidae; genus Paraescarpia; species Paraescarpia echinospica. The sequence goes on from CM034543.1 coordinate 3,856,915, forward strand.
ACTTCTCTGGGAAGAATTCTTACACAAATACCGACGACTGCTAATCACAAAACAGACAGAACATGAGCTGGACAGCTATATTTGGTTCGTGTGCAAAACAGACAGAACATGAGCTGGACAGCTATATTTGGTTCGTGTGGAAGATTAGAGTCATGAGCTGGACAGCTATATTTGCACAAAAATACTAAACAGATAGAACATGAGCTGGACAGCTATATTTGGTTCTTGTGCAAAACAGACAGAACATGAGCTGGACAATTATATTTGGTTCGTGTACAAAACAGACAGAACATGAGCTGGACAGCTATATTTGGTTCGTGTGCTAAACAGATAGAACATGAGCTGGACAGCTATATTTGGTTCGTGTGCTAAACTGACAGAACATGAGCTGGACAGCTATATTTGGTTCGTGTGCAAAACAGACAGAACATGAGCTGGACAGCTATATTTGGTTCGTGTACAAAACAGACAGAACATGAGCTAGACAGCTATATTTGGTTCGTGTGCAAAACAGACAGAACATGAGCTGGACAATTATATTCGGTTCGTGTTGAGCTTATATTTGGTTCTTGTGCAAAACAGACAGAACATGAGCTGGACAATTATATTTGGTTCGTGTACAAAACAGACAGAACATGAGCTGGACAGCTATATTTGGTTCGTGTGCTAAACAGATAGAACATGAGCTGGACAGCTATATTTGGTTCGTGTGCTAAACTGACAGAACATGAGCTGGACAGCTATATTTGGTTCGTGTGCAAAACAGACAGAACATGAGCTGGACAGCTATATTTGGTTCTTGTGCAAAACAGACAGAACATGAGCTGGACAATTATATTTGGTTCGTGTACAAAACAGACAGAACATGAGCTATACAGCTATATTTGGTTCGTGTGCAAAACAGACAGAACATGAGCTGGACAGCTATATTTGGTTCGTGTGCAAAACAGACAGAACATGAGCTGGACAGCTATATTTGGTTCGTGTGCAAAACAGACAGAACATGAGCTGGACAATTATATTTGGTTCGTGTACAAAACAGACAGAACATGAGCTGGACAGCTATATTTGGTTCGTGTGCAAAACTGACAGAACGTGAGCTGGACAGCTATATTTGGTTCGTGTGCAAAACAGACAGAACATGAGCTGGACAACTATATTTGGTTCGTGTGCAAAACTGGTAGAACGTGAGCTGGACAACTATAATTGACTCGTGTTCCAAACAGACCCGAGCGACTTAATTTGTGGCGGGTCATAGGTCATGTTGGAGGTTCCGCGAGCCTTCCAAGTGGTTGCACTCACCAACGGGTCGGATGACGAAGTTGGGAACACAAAGAGTCGGCCAGAGCTTACATCTGCCGTGAACGTACGAGGTGTCAGCGCCGCCACACGAAGCACAGGGCGTGCATCGATGCCGCATCTCGTCACAATACATCCTAGGAGAGACGGGAGAGACAGTTAAATAAGGTAATAATAATATTGTTTATTTGATAATAATGATAAACATGGCAAACGGTTTGCTCCTCTTCGCCAAGTAATCGAGTCGTCATATAACGAAGCATAATGTTTTCAATTTGTAATAATACCAAACGTGCTCTGAACAAGGATGGCTATGAATATATTGGTGGACTTCTAACGAAGAACTTAGTAAGTAATTCCAAGACAGGACAAGGGATGAAGTAAAATAAAGCACTTACCAATGCGGACATGTGCGGGATAATCCGCAGCGCTTGCTACCTAAACCGGTTAATTTGATGACCTGAAAACGGGAATGGAATTTACGATGTACCACCAATATTGTTCGCCAGAGAACTTTTTATTTACGTTTATGTTTACCCACATGCGCACGAACATATCAACACAGGTACGCTCGCTTTATCCCGCCAAAACGCAGTAAACAGACAAACAGGCAAATACGCACGTACATACAAACACGATCGCATGCATGCACGCACAAGCCCACGCTCACGCTCACGCTCACGCACACGCGCACACTCACACACACACGCACCAGAGGTTTACGCTGTGCCCCAAATCGAGAGCATTTGTTCTTTTGTTATAGTACTCACCAGTTCGTCTGAAGCATCGACAAGCAGACAGAGGCAGAGGCAGAGCAGCAACACACTCGATCCACGTCTACCCGCCATAACATATGTCACCAAGTCCTCGCCGGGAATGATGAAGACTTCTGTAAACAAACAAACATGATGATAAATACGGCATTATCGGTGTTTATGTAATATACACTCTTTGGTGCATATAGTTATTGCATGACACAAAACAAATAATGATTTAATTAGATTTACCAAGATTCAACAAGATTGCCGCCCAGAGCCACAAGCTCCAGGCGGTATGCGGACAAGCAAATCTTTGGTAAGGAAGCAGTACACAAGTGTGTGTGTGCGTGCATGTGTGCCTGCATGTGTGCGTGCGTGTTTATTTGTATTAGTTATATTGAATCTACATTGTTTTATGCATGACATTCTATCGATAGCCCACAATATAATCCGGCTGTATGTGGATGAGATCGAGGGGCAGACAAAACCTTGTCTTACAAGTCTATTCCGAATACAGAGTTTTCACAGTTATGAGGTCATGAAAATCGTTGTTCGTAATTCACAATATTTAAGTGATGTATTCATATCACGTCAACCCCACATTTACTGAATGATTTGACAGTTGAACCTTGATAATCATCTGACCCAAATGTAGCAGTCATTAATCACGAAGGGAAATTTACCCTAAGGCTGCTAGTGGGCCATATTGTTTTGTTCAGCAACGCTCTGGTATGGGACCTATATTGTACACAAAATATCAACCACAACAGAGCCTCTTGTTTAACATTTGAAACAGACATCGATCTATTTTTTATCAAATTATGTGTTGTTTTCGGTTGATGAATGGTACACCGTAGCGTGGTGATAAACCCCTGATTGCCGAGCACCAGTGGTTCCAATCCAACTCCTGCCGTTTGGAAACTTGTTCGCCCCACTTTGTATCTGTATAAAGAGCTGTTGAAAGCTGTTGGTCCCATCTAATTTGTGTCAATGCCAAGAAAGCTATTGGTCCTTCTAATCGTTTTAATGTCAGGGGAAATCATGCGTCTTACACCAAGGGTAAACAAGTGCTTAACATTGACTCACCACATTTAGAGAAGGAAACATTTCAGACCACGCAGTACGAGTTGCGACCACAATAATAATAGCTACATGTAATTGCGTATTTCTTTGTATTTTTCTTTGTTTGTATTTTTCACTTAGAAAAAGAATTGAATGGATGAATGGATGGTTGAATGAATGGATGTATGAACGAATGGATGAATGGATGAATGGATGAATGGATTAATGAATAGATGAATGAATGAATGAATGAATGAATGAATGAATGAATGAATGGATGGATGAATGGATGAATGGATGAATAGATGGATGAATGAATGGATAAATGGGTGAATGTATGGATGGATGGTTGGATGGATGGATGAATGGATGGATGAATGGATAGATGATTGGATGGATGGTTGGATGGATGGATGAATGGATGAATGGGTGAATGGAAGAATGGATGAATGGATGAATGGATAAATGAATGGTGAATGGATGGATGAATTGATGAATGGATGAATGGGTGCATGGACGAATCAATGAATGAATGAACGAACAAACAAACAAACGAACGAACGAACGAACGAGCGAACGAACGGACGAACGAATGACAACAACATGGTCACAATAGCTACATGTAATTGCGTATTTCTTTCTATTTTTCTTTGTTTGTATTTTTCTCTTAGAAAAAGAATCGAATGGATGAATGGATGGTTGAATGAATGGATGAATGGATTAATGAATAGATGAATGGATGGATGGATGAATGAATGAATGAATGAATGAATGAATGGATGGATGGATGGATGAATGGATGAATGGATGAATGGATGAATAGAGAGATGGATAAATGGGTGAATGGATGGATGGATGGTTGGTTGGATGGATGGATGGATGAATGGATAGATGATTGGATGATTGGATGGACGGTTGGATGAATGGATGAATGGATGAATGGATGAATGGATAAATGGATAAATGGATAAATGGATAAATGGATAAATGGATAAATGAATGGTGAATGAATTGATGAATGGATGAATGGATGAATGGGTGCATGGACGAATCAATGAATGAATGAACGAACAAACAAACAAACGAATGAACGAACGAACGAACGAGCGAACGAACGGACGAACGAATGACAACAACGTGGTCACAATAGCTGCATGTAATTGCGTATTTCTTTGTACTTTTCTTTGTTTGTATTTTTCACTTAGAAAAAGAATTGAATGGATGAATGGATGGTTGAATGAATGGATGTATGAACGAATGGATGAATGGATTAATGAATAGATGAATAGATGAATAGATGAATAGATGAATGAATGAATGAATGAATGAGTGAATGGATGGATGAATGGATGAATAGATGGATGGATGAATGGATAAATGGGTGAATGTATGGATGGATGGATGGATGGATGAATGGATAGATGATTGGATGATTGGATGGATGGTTGGATGGATGGATGAATGGATGAATGGATGAATGGATGAATGGATGAATAAATGGATGGATAAATGGATAAATGGGTGAATGGATGGATGGATGGATGGTTGGTTGGATGGATGGATGAATGGATAGATGATTGGATGATTGGATGATTGGATGATTGGATGGATGGTTGGATGAATGGATGAATGGATGAATGGATAAATGGATAAATGAATAAATGAATAAATGAATGGTGAATGGATGGATGAATTGATGAATGGATGAATGGGTGCATGGACGAATCAATGAATGAATGAACGAACAAACAAACAAACAAACAAACGAACGAACGAACGAACGAACGAACGAGCGAACGAACGGACGAACGAATGACAACAACGTGGTCACTGTGCTTCGTTGACCCTCACGCGAGATATTGTCAAGATTGTGATTTTAAGAACTTAACATAGGTTGGTAGCGTCTGTGAAAGATTGCATTTGGGGTTACAATGTAAAGCTATGGTTGGCTAACTCGTGTTGCCCTGTAGGCCATTGATGACTATCCAGTAGTTATGCAATACTCTGAAGGAACTGGAGTGGTGGCCTAAGGTCAGATTTTAAAGAACCGGACAAATATCATTATAGTTAGGGTAGACAGGGAGGATTGTCGAATACAACGTGTAATATTTATAACATGATTGGCCGTTCCATATGAATAGATATGATGATACGGACGTAAGTTTAAATGGGATAATATTACGGCGTATATGGATGTCGTTATAATGAAGATTTTATACTTTTTTATTTAGAGTATCACCTATTGGATGGTGTTGAAATTGTTACAATGGCGTCAGCATCAGCAGGGATCACGTGACTGATGCTAGGTAGAGGGTGGAGGTACTGAGGTTTTAAGGTAGAATAGAACAGAAGAGTCCAGAACCCGACAGAGAAAGAAATGTAATCTGGTCTCTTCTGTGGAGAGAAACCATTACGTTGCGGTTGGCAAACATGAAGTATATACCCAGTGGTGGCTTTGACGTTGAATTTCTCCACGCATTTATAGAGTAGAAGAAATACCGGTATGTGGAATATATACAGGTTGTATATTATGAGTGAATGTTAAATTTGAGGTGTTAAATTTGAGGTGGGGTTGTTATCACTAATGGGATATTGGGTCCGGATATGTATATATCTATGGCAAACATTAGTTACATATCTTTGTGTGTAGCTACTATGATTGTATGTTGTGTCGATGGAAAACCATATGATATTAAGGGTGTAGTTTACACACAAAGGAATAAGAATATTATACTATTATAGTTATCATTTATTGTAGTGTTGGGGCAGGGTGAAGTCTGACAAAGTGCACTCGAGGGCGGTAGACGCCGAGTTGTAACAACAGTGCGAGAGTAGGCGGCTTACGCGACAATGGAGATTTCACACCCGAAGAGGGAATTCCCGACGAACCGAGCGAGAACTACTTCGCTCGACTACTGAGGGACAAATTATCTTCAAGTTGACGGTGATGACGAAATGTGGCATCGTTCATTATAAACATTATGTTCTCGCATCTCTACATTGCGAGTGCCACGCAGACAGCCGTAGGGTGTTGAATTTTTGTGCCTATATGGCAATTATGTTATAGAATATTTTGATGAAATAGTAAGGATTGAGGAACTGGTCAATCCATGTGTACCTATGACATGTTATGATAGAGATGTATGTACGTAAGACCTTGTATGATAAGAGGTTAAGGAGGCTGACGAGTCATCCTTGAAGAATCGCTGTATTTTGTTTTGTTGTTTGGAAGATGGGCCAATAAATTTGGAAAATTCTTTAATTGTGTATATCTACTTACCTTCTGATATATCTCAGAACCTGGATATTTATTAGCAAGGTCGTTTCACCTGACAGTTCTTGACAGATATCATCATAGTGTCATATCACGTTCACCATTCCTTCATCATCATACGTCATGAAAGGAACCAAGCTTTAGGTAGGAACACACAAGGAAAAGCAAGCACATCCAAAAAGAACTGGCGGCGAGGCACAGCCGTAGAAAAATTGTAACCACCTGGGATGAAATGATGTAATGAGCGAACAACAGAGTGCCTTGGAGACACGTCGTTTCGGTCCTGTGCTCTACTGAAAGCGGAGAGGAATAACGTCAATGTTGTGAAAGGTTTAATGAATACAAATCGACGCTTCAAAATGCTTTGGAAAAACGTTTCGCCACCACGCCTATCATGGGGGAGGGGGCAGAAAACAATATGTCTACCCTCCAATTGCACACACCTTTCACAGTCGACAAAAATACACATTAATCATGTCATAAGATTTACATTTCCACCCGCCATTGACGCTCGCCACAAAAACAAACATTCAGCTCACAGTTAATTGGGGGGCAGAACCATATGACTGCCCCCTAGAGAAATTCCAGAGGGAGCAGCTGCCCCCCTTCCCCCCTGTTCCCGCGTATATGCGTGGGTCTCAACCACAAACCAATGTCACGTTTTACCGGGAGTGACCATATGGTACTTACATTAAGTCAAAACATAATTGATTAGTTCATTAAAACTCGCCCTGAAACATCATTATAAAAACTTAGCCAAACAGCTGTCTTGATCCAGCAACACAACACGGCATACGTAATGCCACGCAACAATAAAGCATATGGTACTACATCCCTATGTTGTAGCAAAACAACTGCTGTTAAAACCCAACCCAACTGTTTGTAGATAAGCTACGTTCTTTAGGGGTGGTATCAAATTTTCGCAAAGTCCAGAATAAGATGCAGTGTTACGTATTGCTTAAACCCCGCCAACCTTTACCACCCATGGTATGGTACCTGTGATTTTGAACGATCCAACATGGCTTCCAAAGCCACGGACAATACCCTCCAGATACAATTCACTAAACATAGTTGTCAAGACGTTACTCACCATGCTACCCGGTCATGATATCTACAAAAGCATCAATGTGTATTAATACTTGTTCCACCCAATAGATGGTGTCACAGCATCGAATTATTTTTCTCCTCGCGATGCGTGCTGACAATAGAGTCAACCAGCCCACCATCCACCCATACGTGTTGACTGTGGTGTCGACCAGCCCACCACCCACCCATACGTGGTGACTGTGGTGTCGACCAGCCCACCACTCACCCATACGTGGTGACTGTGGTGTCGACCAGCCCACCACCCACCCATACGTGGTGACTGTGATGTCGACCAGCCCACCACTCACCCATACGTGGTGAATGTAGTGTCGACAAGCCCACCACCCACCCATACGTGGTGACTGTAGTGTCGACCAGCCCACCACCCACCCATACGTGGTGACTGTAGTGTCGACCAGCCCACCACTCACCCATACGTGGTGAATGTAGTGTCGACCTGCCCACCACCCACCCATACGTGGTGACTGTAGTGTCGACCAGCCCACCACTCACCCATACGTGGTGAATGTAGTGTCGACAAGCCCACCACCCACCCATACGTGGTGACTGTAGTATCGACCAGCCCACCACCCACCCATAGGTGGTGACTGTGGTGTTGACCAGCCCACCACCCACCCATACGTGGTGACTGTGGTGTCGACCAGCCCACCTGTCACCCATACGTGGTGACTGTGGTGTCGACCAGCCCACCACTCACCCATACCTGGTGACTGTAGTGTCGACCAGCCCACCACTCACCCATACGTGGTGACTGTAGTGTCGACCAGCCCACCACTCACCCATACGTGGTTACTGTAGTGTCTACCAGCCCACCACTCACCCATACGTGGTGACTGTAGTGTCTACCAGCCCACCACTCACCCATACGTGGTGACTGTAGTGTCGACCAGCCCACCACTCACCCATACCTGGTGACTGTAGTGTCTAACAGCCCACCACTCACCCATACGTGGTGACTGTAGTGTCGACCAGCCCACCAACCACCCATACGTGGTGACTGTAGTGTCGACCAGCCCACCAACCACCCATACGTGGTGACTGTAGTGTCGACCAGCCCACCACCCACCCATACGTGGTGACTGTAGTGTCGACCAGCCCACCACCCACCCATACGTGGTGACTGTAGTGTCGACCAGCCCACCACTCACCCATACGTGGTGACTGTAGTGTCGACCAGCCCACCACCCACCCATACGTGGTGACTGTAGTGTCGACCAGCCCACCACCCACCCATACGTGGTGACTGTAGTGTCGACCAGCCCACCACCCACCCATACGTGGTGACTGTAGTGTCGACCAGCCCACCACTCACCCATACGTGGTGACTGTGGTGTCGACCAGCCCACCACCTACCCATACGTGGTGACTGTAGTGTCGACCAGCCCACCACTCACCCATACGTGGTGACTGTAGTGTCGACCAGCCCACCACCCACCCATACGTGGTGACTGTAGTGTCGACCAGCCCACCACTCACCCATACGTGGTGACTGTAGTGTCGACCAGCCCACCACTCACCCATACCTGGTGACTGTAGTGTCGACCAGCCCACCACTCACCCATACGTGGTGACTGTGGTGTCGACCAGCCCACCACTCACCCATACGTGGTGACTGTGGTGTCGACCAGCCCACCACTCACCCATACGTGGTGACTGTGGTGTCGACCAGCCCACCACTCACCCATACGTGGTGACTGTGGTGTCGACCAGCCCACCACTCACCCATACGTGGTGACTGTAGTGTCGACCAGCCCACCACTCACCCATACGTGGTGACTGTGGTGTCGACCAGCCCACCACTCACCCATACGTGGTGACTGTGGTGTCGACCAGCCCACCACTCACCCATACGTGGTGACTGTGGTGTCGACCAGCCCACCACTCACCCATACGTGGTGACTGTGGTGTCGACCAGCCCACCACTCACCCATACGTGGTGACTGTGGTGTCGACCAGCCCACCACTCACCCATACGTGGTGACTGTAGTGTCGACCAGCCCACCACCCACCCATACGTAATATTACACGTTTTGTTTAACTTTGCGAACCTGACCGATCCCCCCACCCACTCCAACCTTAGTAAACAGCGATCGTCATCAGCAGTCAACGAAAAGCGTGTAATGTATACTTCCATACACATTACACACAATCAGTGGAAACGCAACATTGGATAGAAATTCAAGTACAACCTTTGAACTGCTTTGTCACACAGCCTAGAATAAAAAAAGGAGTAGGCGTAATACTGACTATCATCACAGCACGCTACACCACGTGACAACCTGCGAACAAAGACGGCAATGGCGGAGACGGGTCACACTGCGATCACTGGCACGAGATGGAGCCGTTTAGAAAACACCGCATTGTTTCAGTTCATTGATCGACCGTTATAGCTCGTAGTTGGTAGGCCTATATCTCTCGTCTCGTTGTGCACCGTCAGCGGTGCAACAAACGCGTAAGGTCCGTGTTGTGTTATATTACTACTGTTATCGTAGTTTTCTTGCATAAGTTTTGCCGAGTTACGTCCCAGCAATTTATATTCCGATCCCCATCTATAGAGTATAGTACTGTGGGAGTCACGCGCATTAGCCTTGATAAGTAAGTGCTCCAAGGCAGCATAGCGGTAACAAGAATTGAGCCCCTGTAACAAACTAGCTTACCCCAACCTGGACAACTTCACCACTATGTCATCATGCTAAGGTACTGGAGGATTAGGTGCCTCGTGGATAGAGGTGTCTGTTGCTAATGATGTGGATGATCCTGACTGATCCAACAGCTTAAATGTATGAAGTTATTTCAGTGGATTAAATTAGTGACAACATAATCTGCTACAACATGAAATTCTTAACGGCATTTTGATCAGTATTTCTTCTACTTTCTGGAACTTATTTAGCAGGTGATATACCCGGGGTGATGGTATGTATCCTAGAACATTTCCACATTTCCTAGGGGGATATACCCTAGGGCACCTGCCATGAGGGGGAAATACGAAGAGGGAGATAAACTGGCACATTCGGGCCGCACCAGCTTGAGCTAAAGAAATACCTTGTATAAATATGTAGTCCCTCGCAGTATTAGCAGCGTGTATTCGCGGCAACGATGGGATCTGTACTCTCCTAAGGTGACGATGCATGGACGACGACACACACATTCGAACAACAACGACATGGGTGCTGCACAAGGGTGCTGCGAAACGGATTCAGCATACACTGAACACACAATGTGACTAGCGCAATATGTACACAGTTACAGAGGAGACAGATAAAGACGACTGAGATTTGCAGGACAGTGCAACAGCCACAAGGATAAAATTAGATATATATATACATAGGACGAAGTGAAACATATATATATATATATATATATCTTGTTATTGATATATTGACAACACACCACATCACACACACACACACACACACACACACACACACACACACACACACACACACACACACACACACACACACACACACACACACACACACACACACACACACACACACACACACACACACACACACACACACACACACACACACACACACACACACACACACACACACACACACACACACACACACACACACACACACACACACACACACACACACACACACACACACACACACACACACACACACAACCTTGATCCTTGATGACATTCTGCAATGCGTGCTTCTACACAACACCCAGAGACCTGTGAGTTTTGAGAGGCTCCCGATGACGTCCAGGAAGTACAAACGACCGCAAATATCCACAATGTTTTAGCACAAGTATATTCCAACTGGGGACTCACTTTCGGTTTACTAAATTAATTCAGCAATTATCTGAAAACTTGAACATGTCAGGCCCTACGATCTCCCGTGATTGTGAATGATAGTTCCCCTGTGTCAACTGTTAGACCAAGCATCGCAACATTCTTGATAAACCTCGCTTCAATGCGCCCTCGATTAGTTTGTACACAGATCAAGTAAAATGATATATATAACTTAGCGTGAACATAACACACTGTAAAATGATTGTATAAGCAAGATTTAATTTTCAGACACTGGATATCACATTGGTTACACTAGTTGTCACAAGCAAGTACGTGTGTAACCGTATCCACCCCGTTACCGCCAGCCCCAATTTCACTCCTTCATGTAACTGTTCAGCCACACGGAACGGTCACGGTATGATCAACGGTGCATACTCACAAACATCGCTCGCCTGTCGACCGCCCTACCCCGGCATCCCTCGTGGGTAGCAGAGGTTAGTCACAGTATCCCTGCGTGTACATCCCAAAGATCCATCAGCGTCGATCGTGAAGTTAAATGAACGCGTGAGTTGTGCTCGCGAGCCGGTCAGAGGAAGCTCTGGTATAAATTTCCCCTTAAGGCGAGTCACGACGCGGGTTCGACCGCAACACTCGTGTATACGGGCGCTATCAGCCGCCATCGGGTCGGTTGAACGCACGTCAAGGTCACATAATTTTGTGGGAGTCCACGGCCAGCCACGGGTCGCGGGACAGGAATGCTTTCATTGAAACACTGACCGGTAGCTGTTCACGAGTGTTCTTGTTGGGGTTGCTCATTTATTGAGGTAAATAAATCAGTCGATTTCACGTAGCCGGGTTTAGTTAGTGAGAGTCTGACCACAAGTGCAGTAAAATCGCAACAAACAACAATTACATAAGCACCACCATCACCACCACCACCACACCACCTACACCACCACCACCACCATCGCCACCACCATCACCACCACCTCCACCACCACCACCTACACCACCATAACCACCTACACCACCATCACCACCACCACCACCTACACCACCACCATCACCACCACACCAACTACACCACCACCATCCCCATCACCACCACTTACACCATCACCATCGCCACCACCACCATCACCACCATCGCCACCATCACAACCATCGCCATCACCACCACCACCACCACCACCACCATCGCCACCACCTACACCACCACCACCACCAACAACATGAAACATCAACAACAACACAACATGAAACAACAACAATATGCAACGAAGTCACACAACAAAATCAACAGTACCTAACACAATGAATGAACAAGAACATAGCAATGTCACTGTGTATATTGTACGGTGTTTAACAAGGGATGATGGAGCACATACGTCAGTAAGACAAACCCACCGGTGCGACGGTGTTCGGCGAATGAGTTGGCATATGAACGCGAGTCTTAGAACAACAGTCGACCCTACATTCCAACCCCCCGCGGCGGTCCTCTTTGTTAGGTCGACCGGCGGTAGCGCCACCGCGATATCGTTCGCTGCAGGAGATATCGTTCGCTACTATCGACAAAACGGTTCTTTTTATGTTTCCGTCGTGACGCGGTCTATTTTCTCGCTGTGTCTTTTGTGTAACCAATTCGTCCACCACGCAAACACGAGCGCGGGTTAACACAGCGGGTATTTACACAAGGTGACAGAACTGCCTCCTACGCCGTTTTACTAAAGAGGTGTGACGAAGGGTGATTACTATAACACGTATTTACACCCATCAAGAGCTGCTCTCTCGCTGTTGTCTGTGTCGACGGGGTCGGTCCTCGGGTGACGTACATACCTGGTTCGATCTAAAAAGTTTGATTCGGCTGCTTCCAGCAATAGCTGTATTGCAACTGTTTGTCTAGAAAGAGAGAGGGTGAAAGGGAGAACGGGGAGGAGGACGGGGGTAGGTGGGAAGGAAGAAAGCGAGAGGTGATAGAGGGAGGGAGGGATGCAGGCAGGCAGGCAGGGAGGGAGGCAGGGAGAGAGGCAGAAAGGGAGGCAGGGAGGGAGTGGTGAAGGGAAAGAGGGAGGAAGGAGCGGGCGGGCGGGCGGGCGGACGGACGGACGACGGGGGTAGGAAGGTAGGGCGGAGGAGGGAAGGACGAAAGGAGGGAGGAAAGGAGGGAGGGAATTTCGATAAGTTTCCAATGCGGTTAATAAGTAAACAATTACTCTCATGTTTCCGGTTTTAAGAGAGACGTAGACGTAGCCGACACACGTGTTACACAGTTGTACGACGCGACGATTGAAGATGAAGAAGAGTACTAGTTGTTAGATCAGAAGGACGAAGTGAAACATA
>CM034543.1:3871508-3901676 GCA_020002185.1 Paraescarpia echinospica
ACACACACACACACACACACACACACACACACACACACACACACACACACACACACACACACACACACACACACAAACACGCACGCACACACCAATACGTGATGTAGGATTTGCGAATTTTACCATCCAAAAATGGTTACTAGCGTCAATTTGCATAAACAAATATTCCACGCGCCACGCACTAGGTGGTGCCCGTCTACAAACAGATTACGTGTTTCCGCAATACGCCGTGACGACCAAACCACCCTACCCCTAGCTAATGCATGCTGTTTTGGAACTTTGCGAACTGATGCGACCGTCCCTTATGGGTATGTCGTTTGCAACTTCCTGAAACCGCATAAATACAACACAACCACGAGTGTTCAATGCACACTACACAGTGACAGCAGTACATAAATATATAAAAGGCTGGAAGGTGTATTCTTACCTAGCGTGGTACTCAGCACTGCTCAAAGCATTGTACTCGTCACCCTCTCCTACGCCTTCCAACACCGTCTGAACTTCTCTGGAAAGCATACGGTACAATTATTAGGAGAATCGTATTGTTCACATAATCCCACCAGTATTCACAGCCAGGTGCTTATTTACACAGCTGGATAAACTGACACTTTGCACGTGTGGTAACCGCCAGTGAAAATGTTAACTGAACTATCATGACGCATCGTGGGCGCTCGTCCGTTTCGAAATAGGACCACACTGACCACACGAGACCACAGAGAGACCCGAGAACGCAGACGAAACAAACGCTTACTGTTTCTCAACGGATGGCTTGCTGGAGATAACAACACCGCCAAAGCAGCCGGGTGAACCGAACAACCTCACATGTGCTGCCACGCGGAACGACGACAAGACGAGCGACAAACAACGATCTAGACCCTGGCTATTATAGGATACGTGTAGCGTCGATACCCGTACTCGTATAGACAAAAGGTCAGACTTGTATGTAGTCTGAAACGATAATGTGTATCACTATGCAGGACCTTAGCTAGCTTTTCACAATGGGGTTCACATTTTACCAATTCAGACTCCAGGGGCGCCACAAGTTCATATGGGGTTATATGTTTTTCACACTGACACAAGGAAACACAAACTGTATTTTATAACTATACGGAACACAAAATGGACATAATAATCGATAATAAAGGCCCTTCACACATTCTTGCCTCCTCATCAGCGATAAGGCTCCCCTTTCTGAGATCTACAAACATGTAACTAGCAACCACAGTATTTCGGCAACCACACAGCCACACAATTACACGATTTTTCATCAGCACGCGCATTTTTAAATAGGTGAAGCTAAACTTTATTTTGTATTAATTAAATACAATTATTCAGCGAAATTCGCATTCCAGCTCAATAGTTGAAAATTAGGATTCGTGTTAAGCCAGATGAGTTTGTTTACCGGGTTTGCAGCTTGTAAGAAATACACTCGCTACACATCTTAAGTTGTTGGTTGTTGAGAATAGCCTATTTGACAGTCGGTAGTTACCTTAATCAGCATACTAAAATAAAAAGCCGCACCTTTCGTTCACTTTTTAATAGAGTTATGATGAGAAATAATTAATTATTGTATATGGCGTAATTGATGTGCTGATAATTGTTAAATCATCATCATCCCGTTCATTCACCAGTATTTGGTTTGCATCCGTCACCTCTGAGTGTCTACAATTATGTCTCATAATTTTATGTTTGGTGTAAGACTAGTTTCCTGTGTATTTGTTACCCCATGCGTTTACACAACAGTAGACCCTGGGATAGTGTGAAGTCCTTCTGCATAGCTAATGGGATGCAATATATGGTCCTTTGACACACATTCCTTTAGTGACTGCCCTTTTCACACATGGCATTAGGGACTGACCCCCTCAGCCAGGCTCCCATACATTCAGTGATGGTCACTTAAAAGATAACGGTTCTCCCTTTAACATAATATGTTAATATTATGTACAAATCAGGCTTTCTTGGCATTCCTTGTAATGCTTGAACACTATCCAGCAGCTTTTAGGAGGGGGGTTAACGCTTTTAAGAAACATGGAATATAATTAGTGGTTCACATGTTAAAGAAGCAGTTTTGATGTATGTATATTATATAAACATTATATAATATATAACATTTCTTAAAGCTTAACATGTTGATAGTCCGCCCGGTGCGATAATAAATGTATCTGCTTATCAATACTTCGTACAGTGCCATTAGATAAATAATGACATGCATTTAGATAATGCAGACCTCTCATCGGACTACGACAACATATACAATTGATGATCAAAATTAAACACTGACAATAAAGAGGTAGCGGCATTAGCTTCGTTTGTGTTTCCGGTCGTATTATAATCCAGCAGATCAACGCAAAGGAGTTGGTTGTTGACTTTTTATAGGGCACAAATCTCCGGCAGGATGGAAACAAAAAAGTGCTTTGGAAATAAATGTCGCCACCGCGCCGCCTATTATTGGGGGGGAGGGGCAGAAAACAATATATTTACCCTCCAATTGCACACACCTTTCACAGTCAACAAAACACACATTAGTCGTCTCTTAAAATTTACATTTCCACCCGCCATTTATGCTCGCCGCAAAAACAAACAAAACAAACATTCACGCTTACATTTAATGGGGGGGGGGGCAGAACCATATGTCTGCCACCTGCCCCCCCCCCCCCCTATTCCCGCGTCTATGTTACAGTTACATGATTTCTCTAGCGGTCGAATATCGTTACAACGCAGGTATGGTCTACAGGGCCGTAGCTGGCGTAAAACAACTAGGGGGGGGGCAGTAAAAATTACAGTAAAGCATAGAAATTCACGCAGGGGTAATCTAGCGTATTTTCTGGAGAATTTCGCCAACAGCTCATGCATTGTTTCAGTGTCGGTCGCAAGATGAGTGAGAATGAAATAAATGAACAGAACTTCAGCAAGGTCAGTGAGAATGAAAAAAAATGCATGAACATAAATTATAAATATCAAATGACAGTACATTTATAAAAAAATTCGACAGCTATGCATCAGTTACGAAATAATCGCTCCAACAGTTACATCCATCTGAACTTGTTTTACAAAATCACTTCCTCTCGCCGCCGCGTGCAGTGACTCGCCAGTTGGCTTCACACAAATACACATCTCCGGGGGTTGGAAGGTAGTTTGATTTTCTATGGACCTGTAACATTCCGAGGCCATTGAGTCGTCTTTCTGTCATTGTTGACCGACGCCACCATTTGAGGCGTCACAGGGCAGAAAAGTACCACTTGCAAGCAATGCTTCAGACTGGTGTAGTGAGGAAGATGTTTACGATCTTGTTGGTGACTGCTTTGGTAACAGCAAATGTTTGACCACATGCCGAAATCAGTTCACGTGAAGACGACATTCGTGAAACCTGAGGGTCATCGTACCTTCGCTACTTTTTTGCGATTTCCACAGCAGAACTGAGATACCTACTGTAGTACTCAGTTTAATAGTCCTGTGCCATCTAGATTGTGTAGGTTAGACGGCAGGAGATCTTAAGCTGCAGTGAGTCCATGGTGGTCACTCGAAAATCTTTCAGCCAACTCGTCAAGGACGTGATCAATAAATTGGTAAAATATATTGATGCGATAGTACTCAGCTGTTGATTGATCCGTGTATCCAGCATTGGCGCGATTACGCTGAATCTGTGCCGTTTTGGGTTTACGAATCTCAGTACCCGTAGAGTTGGCCACCAACCGCCCAACACGGCGCCATATTCCATCTCACCCTGATGAGATGGTCCTGCAGTCCCGGATGCATGTACTCGCCAACGACATAATAAAACGAAGATCAAACTTACAAACGTCATTATTGTGCATTCTGTGAAATTTATAATTATTTAATTTTAAGAGTGATTAGATGCAAAACATATTAATTCGCCTCTACGCTTCTACGATCTTAAACAGGGGCGGATATCGGGAAAAGAACAGTTAAAATACAGGGTATTTCTCAATGGCAACATTGCTATGCTTCAATGAACTACCCGGACCTTTCATTATGTCCCTTATCCACGCCTCAAACCCGGGATCGATCGTGTTCAGGCATGTATCCAGGATTCCGGGAGATATAATGCGGGTCTGTTTCTGAAAATAAGGCACTTAGACCAATAAATGGGCATGGAATCACAAAAACAGCAATGACATCAGTAATATAGGCTAAAAAAAAAACACTTTTAAATATACAGGGCACCTTTTGTATTTTTCGAGGGGGGCAACTCTGCTCCCCGCTAACTACGGCCCTGCGGACCCAACTACCAACCGCTGGACGAAACAAATAAAAGTTGAAATGCTGTTTATTTGTCAGGCCTCATTATTTTCTGAATGACCAGATTCTAAATCCTCAACCCCTATTGTTGTACCAAAGGTTGAATTAAACTCGTGTACGTATTACATGGACCAGCCTGTCTGTATATTTTCTCATGGTACATTGTCAAGGTGAGACTTTTGAATAAACAGCTGTATCACGCAGCATGAGTTCAGTAATAAATGTGTACAAGTCCATTTATTCACTTTCGTTGACACGTCATAAATAGGGCCTACACGCACCTACTTCATGCTACAACATATAGCCCGCTATCGCAGATATGACGAGTATCTGCTATTGCGCTTGGTTTGCGTTAATTGCTTTTCTCCGCGTCATTTCATTCTTAATTGGGGTCACGCGTCCGCCGATAAAGGCGTTCTCTCTCCGACCTGTTGAGCTGCTATACTTTGCCTAGCAGATGCCGATTACATCACTGCGATAACATCAAGTGACACGCGGTCGGTCGCGTGTTCAAATTGCCCCCGCTGCGTCCTGATTGGTCGTTGCGCGTGAAGGAGACGACAAACGGGATTATAGACGGACGCCGAATGATTGTTGTGCGTCACGTGGACGATCTCGAATAGAAGGGGTGTCACTCCTATATTTTAATTGATGATATTCAATTAAATAAAATATTTCACTATAGCATTTATGTCATATGAGATACGTACCAATAATCATTGGTAAATAAAAAGTTATAGTAATATTAAAGTAATAAATAACAGCTACATGACAGCAAAACAAAGTATGTTCATTCGTCTGCCAACGCAGTTAATCTATGCAAGAATGTAGATATGCTTCTTCAAAGACTTATTTTAGGACAATATTGTATGTAAAACTATCTTAACGTACAATTACTGTGATTTACCACCGTGATCTTGATTGTTGTGTCGCTTTTGTTATGTCGTCTTCATTATTTTAAACTATTTACACACAGTTATTTTATTGGCACGCTAGATAAGAAATAGCCAATTTTTTTTATCAATTTAAAACTGTAATTGTACAGGACATGGTGGATTTCAATAGCATGGTGTTTATGTACAAGGTTTATACTAATCTTTTACCAGCAAACATAATGTACTTCCAGGGAGTTACTGACAATCATCATCATAACACCCGTAAATTGCAATTTCAAAATAAGACTTAATAAGACTACTAAAAAGCGGAATGTATCAGTATATAGGGACCTACGATGTGGAATGACCTGTGTGCTGATATTAAATTGTGCAATTCTACTTATTAATTAAAAAAGATGTACAGATCTTTACTCCTGCAAAGATAAGATGAATTCATGTTTTGATTTTATGTTTGTCATTATGTATGGACTACCATACCTTCAGGTAATTTAAATCTAGCTTAATTTTAAGTTATATATATATGTGTGTGTGTGTTTGTGTGTGTGTGCGTGCGTGTGTGTGTGTGTGTATGTGTGTGTGTGTGTGTGTGTGTTGCACCAGTTCAATTGTGTAGTATGTGAAATGCTATTTATACGTTTATAACTACTTACATTTCCCTTCAACATTTTCTTATTGTTCAATGCTTAACTATATTTTTAATTGTTCCACTGTTTATGGTGGATTAGCTTACAAATGTGCAAGTTTACACATTATTTAAAATTACACTTTGTACTTATGTTGAATAAATTTAATTAAATTCAAAATGTATACATTTATTTTGTATATATATATATATATATATATATATACGTCACTGCGACATCATGTCAATGGGGTGTGACACCCCCGGTTGCTCGTCGGTGACGCGGCTTCTCCTACGAGCTCAGTCCAAACACCCGGCCAGATGGAGTCACCTACCTCCCGCCGGCCGAACAAATCATAAATCCTCCTTAGATAAGAACTTCCCGTGAGCTACAACGGCCGAGCGACAGCTCACATCTGTAGTAGTAGCTAATGAACAACACTGTTTCTTCTTGTGAGACAACTCGAGTCAGAAATCAGTATTTACAGACAGTCACAAGGTGATAGTGAACATGGGTGGTTGTGTCGCAAGTCACTGGCCGTCACGCCTTCACGTTTAATGTTTATACCTGAAGTCGATTCCGTTTGACTTACAGTAAGTACGGTTTTATCCATTGGCTTTGTTGTGGCTGAGTTCGATTGACTGGGATATTTGATGGAGACTAAGGTACTGGTGGCTAAGGACATCTAAAGTAGAACATTTTTTAAATAATATAGTGTTTAGGATTATATTGATATCGACGAACTGTTGAAGACACCTGCAGTATGTAAGAGATGAAGGTACTGCAAATGGAGAAAATGGACGTTTGGAACAAGAGTTGTTAAGTTGACAGAGGTAATGTGCTATAGTTACGCCGTTTAAAACAACTACTCTTTCTCGACATTGAACCAATTTTGCTTGTTTCCATCCGGGTTTGTTGCTTGTTCCATCTGAAAGAAAAAATCGCAAATGAATGTATTGTTTCAATATTTTTTCGAACAATAACATTGACGTATGGTATATCTCAACAGCACACGACTGAAAGTCTGTGTGGAAGAAACGACCGGTGTATCAGTGTTGTTAGAGTTGAAGGGAGTGTGTGACTACATAGCTTGAGCGACAGCCTTTGGATTGACAGCTGTCAAACCAAAGTTAATCTTTAGAACAAACGGAAGGACAAAGATTTGGCAATATAAACTCGACAATCTGTCAGTATCCGACAGTTAAGCGGGCTACTAAGACCACACATTTTGCGTAAAAATGAACCTATTATAGGAATCTACGTTTTATTCGCATGTAATTATGAATTTAATATAACACGCATATAATTAAATATAAAGGAATTACAGCATACGCAAAGACTGCCCTGTAATGATATTTTGACGTTTGGGTTTAGCTTCCCGTGTGAAGTCGGCGCACGTGAAGGTGTCGTCGGCACTTCCCGGGGACCGCCGTCCTCCCGCCAGCATCCCGCCGCCGGAGGCTGTCACACCGTCACACCGTCACGCCGTCGGCAGCTCCAGCTAATCAGCAACAAAGACGGCGCGTCATCTGCCGGACAGCGCAATCCGGCACAACAATTAATATGACAAACGACACGTGTGGTGAAGACAAGGCGCTGTCAGCGGGGATGGAATGGCGTATCGCGTGACCAGTTCTTGTCGACTTCTTGACTCGGGTGTCCAGCGATCGGGCCCGCGACACGGCCAGCCGCTTGACTGTCGGACTGCGGACACGGTCCGCCAGACAGTGGACGTTAGGCGTCGAACTGGACGGCACACAATGCCACACATGCCCGGTGACACTGAAGGGATTCCCCGAGGTCGACATAGGGTATCTATCGATAAACAGTGAACAAGTGGAGTAATTTTAACATTGTGTGGTTACGTTTCAAGGAGCGGACGAGAATTTGTCGGTAATCTCGCGTTGTTGAAGAATACAAGTTGAGCTGTGTGGACTGCCTAGTGCTGAACCGGCTAGCAACGTCGCTCATATCAGACGATACTCCAGTGAAACTATTCAAATTGTCTCTCATCGAATACCAACATATTGAGCATCACATCCTACAGAAGTTCTGGACAAGAATCATGAACCGCTTGTACATAGTCGTGTGTGCGCTCGCAACCTTCGTGTGTCTCGCCTCGTCACAGTCGGGTAATATCCTACATTACGTCATCGAAGAGAACCAACCGACCAACACTGTCATCGGTGACCTAATGACAGACGCTAACCTGACGTTGACGTTCGACGTGGACGACATCGGGCGGCTGCGATTCGGCGTCATTCACGGAGGCGGTGGCGGTTACGTCACGGTGAACGCGACGTCGGGAGTATTGTTATCGACGGCTTCTGTCGACCGCGAGGTTGTCTGTGTCGGCGTCGACAACGACAACTGCGTCATTTCCGTCGACGTCGTCGTGACGTCATCGACGTATTTCAACGTCATTCACATCCGGATCGTCGTAACCGATGTGAACGACAACGCGCCGACGTTCCCGCAACCGGAAGTGACGTTGCACATTCCCGAAACGGCTCGAACCGGTTCCGGATTCGATATCCCCGTCGCCGATGATCCAGACGCAGGCGTGAATAAGATCCGAACTTATTGTATCGTTCCGGATCGTTCCCCGTTTAGGGTAGTCGTGACGGAGACAGCGTTCGGGCCGTCGCTGCAGTTAGTCGTGACGCAACAACTGGATCGGGAGACGCAGGACTCGTACAGCCTTATTGTCGTCGCCATTGACGGTGGGGCTTTTCCGCTGTCCGGAACGATCCGGATATATATAAACATACAAGATACAAACGACAATATCCCCCGCTTTAACCAGAATACGTACACGGCGGATGTGACCGAGAACGCATGCATGTCTTCACCGATCCTCACAATTTCCGCCTCGGATCCAGATCTTGGAGAATTCGGCCGGATCAGATACGGATTCTCAGACAAGACGTACGCCACCTACGGGGACACGTTTCGCATCAACGAAACGAGCGGGGACATCACGCTCGAGCGAGTCCTGGATTACGAAACGGAAATGACGTATCGTCTGACGGCGACAGCAGATAACGGTGGTGGGGCTGTGCTGGGTCGGGCAGCCGTTGTGATCCACGTTAATGACGTCAACGACAATGATCCAGAGATCACTTTCACTGTCTTAACCGCGTCCGGATTGGCCGCCGTGTCGAAGTCCGCCGATCTTGGTACCTTCGTTGCGCATGTTTCCGTTGCGGACGCGGACAGCAAACAAAATAGCGCCGTTTCCTGTTCCGTTGGACTAGAGAATGAGTCTAACAGTGCGTTCGTTTTGAAGCCAATACAGCCACATCAGTACAAACTAGTAACAACGGCTGCTCTGAATTCAACTAATGAAACAATACATGACGCATGCGTTACGTGCAGAGATTCGGGAGATCCGCAGCGCAGCGCCACCTCGTGTCTAAACGTGAGCGTTCTCGAGGAGAACGCGAACCGGCCTCGATTCGCAAAACCGTCCTACTTCGCGAGCATTGCCGAGAACAATCGAATCGGTGCCTTTCTTCTGCGCGTGCGCGCCACCTACCCGGACGAAGGCGTCGGCGGTGTCATTGAATACGGCCTGGCGCCGGACAACGAAACGGAACGGTGCTTCACACTGGACCACGCTTCAGGGGTGATCCGGGCCGACGTCTTGTTCGACTTCGAACGCAAGCGCCGGTACGAGTTCCGAGTGCGCGCGACAGACGGCGCTGTGCGGGCGAACTATGCCGAAGTTGACGTCAACGTGTACGTGTTGAACCGTAACGACGAGAGACCGGTGTTCGCCGGATTGCCCTACATGTTCAACGTCCCCGAGAACGCCCCCGTGAACTCGTCAGTCGGCCGCGTCATCGCGTCGTGCGCCGACTCCGCGCCGTTCAACGTCATCGAGTATGTCATCGTCTCGTCAGCCAATCACAGTTTCCGCGTCGATCCGGGGAGCGGCGAGTTGTCAACCACCCGGATGTTGGACCGGGAGACGGAGGCTGAATACGTAGTTGAGATTGTTGCCTGCAACACGGGACTCAAGGTACGGGACACGGAACGCCTGTCCATAATTTAGTTGCTAGAGATCGTTATTTAACATGCCATACTCCCAAATTATGTACTCTTTGTAACAGTTAGGAAACAAGTGATGAATTTCACTATATTTTGATATGTCTGCATTGGTGACATTCCGCAACAATGTTTACATCGTTATTTCAGAGTGAGACCGAATGTGCTTAATTTGAGCCAATTATTTAATGTTAAAAATGCTAAACAATTGTGTAAACTAGATACATTTGTTAAAATGTTAATATACAATGTCGTTGTGTCCAGTTTCGTAAATGTAATGCATGTAATTGTGTTATGTTTAATAATGTGTTATGTATTGAATAATTAACACACATAGCGGTTATGTTCTTGCTATATATTGCATTTGTTACACTTAACTTTTGAAAATGTATGCAAATGTTTCTTATACTCCGAAAGGGGTCGAATGCAACAATCAAATCACTTGTTATTTTGCCAGGACACAGCCGTTGTTTGGCCATATTACATATTACTTTGATTTTCCCGACCGATTGTTACTAAAGTCTGAAATGAATCAAATTACAGTTCTGCTTTCGACCACCCTCCAATTACTGAAATATAATATTACGACCACTGTCCTCAGTGTCTTGTCGTTCGCAGTGACTATCCACTATATACATGCCGCTTTCTCGGTGCTTTGTGTCTCTTTCCTTCTCACCAATCGGGTTGCAGGCGTTGGACACCATGTTTCTGTTAGGACAAAGATATGACATGTTCGGACACTTTACCGTTCGTTATGTCAGATTAGTGGAGACGCGCACAGCTTGTGTTTGGCCTTCTTGGTGTTTAGACGAGATATCCCATTCCCAAAATGTATCCCCAAATTCGCCTCATTTGTTTATGACCCCTCCACCTCCAATCTGTTTCTACAAAATTGCGATTTATATTGTCATCTTAGACTTAGCTTTGTTTCTGAAGGAAGAGCCGTCATAATTATACAGTTTTTTTTACAATGCAATTGTAATTCGTGTATTATGTGTGTTTAGACCAAGTTAACTTCATCATTATTATCTTGGTCATTCCCACCGTCGTCATCATCTTCTTCTTCATCTTCTTTGTCACTGTCATCTACATCACCACCACCACCACCATCACCACTACCACCACCACCACCATCACCACTACCACCACCACCACCATCACCATCTCCATCGTTACCATCATCATTATTATCGTCGTCGGCAGCAGCAGCAACAACAACAATACCAAAGGCAACACCAAAATGAGCATCAACACGACCTCCATGTCGCCGCTATATGTCTCCATTGTCTATTCAACGTATCGTCCTGTCTCTTGCAGAGCACCACGGCCACCGTACAGGTGTCTGTACTCGACGTGAACGATAACGCGCCCGTAATCAGTTACCCCGCCCGCCCCAACAACGCCGTCTACCTGGCCGCCGACACACCAGTCGGGGCGACAGTCTGCCGAGTTCTTGCGCGAGACGACGACGTCGGCGTCAACGCCAACCTAACATTCGCCGTGACAGAGAGCAGCGGGCTGTTCCACATCGACCGCTTCAGCGGGGTAATAACCACAGCCACGCGCATGCATCGTGACATCTCGTGGCTGCGAGTAAGTGTCACCGACCAGGGGACGCCGGCGATGACATCAACTGCAGTCGTTGTCGTAAAATTACGCACTTCCGGTGAACGATCGGCAGCGGAAGTCGGTCACACGTCGGCTGCGGGCGCCGCCGGCGTCACGGCGATCGTCGTCGGTGTCGTATGCTTCCTTGTCGTGTGTCTCGGCGTGTTTGTCGCTGCTAAGGTGATCGTTAGAGGCCGGTTTGTCTGGCGACAGAAATGTGCCACCAGAGGGCGTGTTCAGTACAGTTGTGATCGTGACGACACCATCCTGTCGGCGTACAGTGTGGACAGACACGTTGTCGACACGGGTCGTTGTCAGGCTGTATCCAGTGTCATGGCGGAAGTGCCTAGGTTACCAAGACCCGGAATACTGCGACATCCGTCCAAGGTCAGTGAACGTATGTTACTTGCGCTTACGAATGGTAAAGTTACAGTGTTACACCAGTTTTACATCATCTAGGTGTTTCACGAGTATGTCATGAAAACAGGATTTCGTGCCTACCGCTATTATTTTATGTGATTAAATAACGTATTTAATGTAATAAAGTTTTGAAAAAGCTATTACGCGTATATGTTACAGGTTCGCTTCGCGGACACGGACGCTGCCAGCGAAACCTCGCGAGATGTTCCAAGTCTCGACAGCGGGTGTTGCCACAGCGACGAAACAACTATGACGTCCCAGATGCTGGCGTCTTACGAAAACGCGAACATCTTGGGAACGCCAAGACGCCTTGCAGAGACACACTTTACTATCCCACTAGGAAACGTGTTACACTCAACCCCTGTGAGCTGCTATTGTCCCCATATAGGATACTCGAACTGCCAATGTGGATTGACTCCGGAGGTTCGGCACGTATTTGCTGATTCCTTCCACGAACCTATGCACGTGCATATCAATAGACACGACAACGTAATGGAGCCTACGGTACAGTGGCACCGTGCAGACGTTGACCCGGAAACTGCGTTAACGGATTTTAGCTACCGACGAAACGAAGAGACTCCCAGTAGAATGGAGCGCGCAGACATGACGACAGCACCGTCAAGTCAGACACAAAGTCCGGCCAAAACTACCACATGTGAGTCGTCCTCGGGCGAACAGGACTCGAGCAATTCTTCATCAGTCATTCTTTAATTATTGAGGGACTGTGATGTGAGTAGTTAGTAGGAGACGTTTGGTATCCATCCGGAATAAACAATCAAAGGACATCAAAGGGTTTAGGATCAGTAATTCCTGAGACTCTACTAACTACTGATGTGGTCTCAACATCCCGTCTTCCACGTATTTTGACAATAACCTGTTTTCGTGAAACTTGGCCGACATCCTTCAAACAATTTGTCCACCTCATAATTTTTTTTAAATCCACCTCCTACCGAATGACGTACTTAGGAGAGGATTGTTCCCTTTGGATGTTTTGTTTTTAATTTCCCCGATATAAACTACTACATATTTGTTTCGAAAACAAGTGGGTTTAATCTTGACCCCCTTTCTACGAGATCCTAGATCCCATCTCCCGCCATTTTAGGACCCACCTTCCACTTCCTGTGACCACCCGTTAGTGGTCAAATTACATATACATTATCATTTCTACCAAGCAAATGCAGTATGTACATCGTGTAACATAATGTGTGAATAGATGTTATTTGTAAATATTTCCTTGGAAGCAGTGGAATTAGTCAATTTTCTTACACTTGTAATTATTGCACCAATAATGTCTAACGTTTCCCTTCGCATTTTGCAATCGAAGCTACGTTTCAATTAATCCAGCAACTGTCCAATGATCACGGCATAATACAAAATAGTCGTGAGTTAATATTCGCAGAATGATTGATTTGTTTGTTTCTTTTCGACCGTTGCAAGAAGATAAGAGGCCAAGACGCGCCCCGTTGTATATGACATGCACAGTGCCGCCATCTGCCGAACAATGCCGTAATGCGCATCCTTCTGCTTGCGCCGTAATTGTCAATTAATTTTGAAGTTGTATATGGCCTGGCGTGACTAACTAAGGATGTGCAAATCTCTGCCTTTGGTGGTCCCTCTTATCAGCCAGTTGTGTTGTTCTTTTATCTTCTCCTCTTTTCGTGCCAGTATCAGAGACCTCCAGTGAGCACGATTACCGGCGGCTGTCTCCCAGCTGCTAGATTGATACCAGTGACGCGAGAACGAAATTCATATTGTGGGGAGTGGGGGGTGGGGGGGGGGTGGTAACGGAGCTTCAACACCACTGACAAACATTTTTGCCGCCGATATCTTCACATCACATCTTCCTTGTGGCTGTCTCGGAGTTGGCTTGAAGGGGAGGGGGGGGGGGGCATGAGAAGGGGGGTGTATTTTTTACGTGGTGCCACTGCTGTCAATTTACCTTCTCCAGTTTTCAGCTTCTCTCAACTGTCTCCGTTGAAATGATGACATCCGAAGACGAGGGGAGGTGCTTTGGAAATGTTTTTATTACTATGGGGAGGCAGAAAACAATATGTCTACCCTCCAATTGCACACACCTTTCACAGTCAACAAAATACACATTAATCGTCTTATATAAAATTTACATTTCCACCCGCCATTGACGCTCGCTACAAAAACAAACGGGGGCGGGGCAGAGCAGACGTATGGTTGTGCCCCCTCCCCATTAATCGTGAGCGTGAATGCTTGTTTTTGTGGCGAGCGTCAATGGCGGGAGGAAATGTAAATTTTATGAGACGATTGATGGGTATTTTTGTCGACTGCGAAAGGTGTGTGCAATTGGAGAGCAGACATATGGTTTCCACTTCCCAGTAATAGATGGCGCGACGTAAAAATTTAAATTTCAACAGCACTGTCCCCCGTGTTCGGATGTCATGAGTTCACAGCCGAGACAGCGGAGAAGCTGAAGTTACAGCGGCGCAAATTTCCAACAGCACCCTCCCCCCGCGTCTTCCGATGTCACAGTCGAGCCAACCGAGACAGCCACAAGGTGAAGGAATATGTGAAGATATGCGGTGGCGGCAAAAAATTGTCAGTGGTGCTGAAACTCCAGTAGCCCTCTCAATATGAATTTCGTTCCCGCGCCACTGCCCAAGACCCGTGTATTCGTGACCATGTTGTGTCAGGAGAACCCGTCGAGCAGGGGTGGATCCAAACAGGATAGTCTAAAGGGGTCCGAAACCTCCAATTGCACCCCGTTAAGGCTCGCAGAAACCCCTGGCGGGTGAACCAAATTCATTTTGGGTGGGCTGTAAGCGGGAGCTTCAGCATAATTTCCTCTGGGGAACTACACGTAACGGGGGCACTTTAAAAAGGTCTAGGGCGCACGTGTCCCCGAGACCCTAGGTTCCTCCTATGCTCAGGATGTGTCTAAATTATATTCGCTCTCTTCTCTTGCCTTGTATATGTTGTCCAGGCCTCACAGCTGTACAGGGGTAACAAATGCCCGACAGGGAGTCTATACATAGTTTGTATTTTCCGTCAAAGTACGAGACTCGATCGTGATAACTGATAACTGGGAAAGCAAAAATCGTTCTCGGTTTCCTGCGACGAAACATTAACGACTGGTCAGCCAAAGTCAATGCCATTTCCTACACCACCATGGTAATGCCCATTATGGAACAGGCCTCTGCTGCTTGGGACCCCCATCTCCAGAAAGACATCAACCAACTAGAGGCAGTGCAGCGACAAGCAGTCAGATTCTGTTGTGGCGAATACAAAGACAGAACACCTGGGTGTGTCGACAACATGTTGAAGGTGTTGCACAGGGAAAGCCTTGAAGCGAGGAGGAAGAACAACCGCCTCAGTCTCCTTCACAAAATCAACACCGGGCACGTTGACAGCATCATAGACCAATACCTCCAGAGGAATGACCCCAGAACTCGAGGAGACCTGCGTTTTCGTCAAGCGAGGGCAGACCACCCAGCCCTTTACCATTCCTTTTTTCCTGCAACACTCAGGAAGTTGAATAGGCTCCCCACAAGCCTATCAGCTACCACCTGCCCAGAGGCTTTCAAGGCTGGCCTTGGTGGCCTCAACATCTGCCGCCAGACAGCTTCTTGCTGAGACATCCAAGTACATTGTACACAATTTTAAAACTTTTCAGAGTTCTATATATAAAACATACCTTTTTAACATTTTAACAACTCAACTATTTTTAAGAGCGCACACGCCGCCCCCCAAAGCGCAAACGCTTCGTTGGACTTTTAACGCCCGAAAAGGGCCCTGTCCAATATTTGAAGAAGAACTGCATTCAGCTAGAAACTACAGTCTGGCCAGCAAAAACCGTTTCCACGATATTCGACAGGACATGCTGCGGTAATTATTGTAAATGAGCACCTTTGTTTTTGGACAGTTACTATATTCGCGTCGCACATGTCCTGATGTGCGGCTGTTTAATAGATGTCTTCCTTGCCGTGCTGTGGCCAACGTTTCTGTAACAGTATTGAATCGTGAAATGTCGCTACGCCAAAACAGCAATAGCTAGGCTATGGTCGATTGATTTAACAAGGTGTTTGTTTATCTCTATCAAACCTTTCTAAATACTTGTGTAGGCCTATCATTCGCAAGATGCATTGTTGCCAAGCTTGAAAAGGTCTAGCAGCACGATTGTGGATCACCCGGGAATGTATAAATACCGGCTAGATAATAAAAATACAGAACAAATACAGGAAATACCGGCTAGATGATAAAGTCGGAGAAAGAATGCATCTAGTCGTTTTTGCAATGGTATATTTTGATCGGTAGATGGCGCCACTTATACGTGCCCTGGGCCTCAAAAACGCTTCCAATGAATGCGTAGAAACGACACCTGAACATACAATTATAGGGGACGATTATTATCTATCGAGCAGGGATAATTGTTGTATATCATATACTCAGCTTCATAGTCACATGTGACTCACATCTTGATGACCCGTGCGTAAGATGCCCAACATTTCCATACTGTTTGCCAACAAAGTCAAAACAGGATGATTTTGAGTTAACTGTATCATTATTTCTAAGATATTGGGATATATAAAATATATGTTTGTATATTTATATAGGCCCTATACTATGTCTATACTTCGTTCTTTGATAGAAATGCATACGGTTTGCATAGGTGCTTCTAGGGGGCACGTGTCCTCTAAGAACTTTGGAATGTGCCTCTGGTGAGTCTCGAGGGGATGCGATTTTAAGTTTTTGGAGACCCTCAAGGGGGGTGCAGTTGAAGGTTTTAGGGACCCCCTAGACTACCCTGTTTTGCATTTCCTTTGGTGTTGTATAAACAACAACAAGACATAATATGATGTACACTGTTCTTTTCACACAAATCTACCAGGTATGTCGTTTGTGTTGTTAAAATTTAATAATCATTTTATGCACGATGTTAAATCGCCTGACCTCCCAATATTATTTTTGATTGGTTAAGCAATAGTGTGCTGTACCCACAATGCAATTTTACATATATCCCACAAACAACACCGACAATTCAGTCAAAAATCTATGTATTTTATTAACATACCATATACATCTGTTATAGACAATATAATTACAATTGCATAAAACAGTTTTAATAACAACATCCCTTGGGGCCTGTAAAATGTCATTCCTATCGCAAACCTCTGTTGCTACGTGGAACACTTGACATTTCAAATAAAACTATACTTTCTCCAGAAGTTTTGGTCTTTTGACTCGGAACAGATTTACGTTGAACAAGGTCAATATCGAATGAACTGTTGAGCAAAACTACATTAAAACCGCTTCACCACATCATGTCATTAAACGTTGTTTTGCATTCTACAACGTGTGTGTCAAGGCTCATAAACACACCAAATAAAATAGTTTACACCCAAAACTGTTTTGCAGCTTATATTGCATATTTAGAGATCAATAGTGTTCACGGATATCAATTTCTGACATGACAATTTTGTACACAACAGTAGTCAGGGTAGTTTCCACACAGTGGCAGCACATGCAATTTGTCATTTCTAGTTTCTGAACATTTTGTAAGCTTCTCCAAAAAGCAGAAATATAAGATGGCAAGAACCATAACAGATCATAAATATTATTTCCAAGGCCATTCTTTATATTTCTAATAAAACAATTCAAAATGAAAAATGCTCAGTACAATCAATGAATAGGTAACCTCAGATGTGATGCACTGGCCATTCTCTCAAACTGCGTAGAATAACGCGAAACAATTTTTGTGAAGTAGCTGCCAGGTATTTCTGCATTAACACAAGGCAAGCAACACATGCAAGACAACCATCTTAACTCTTGTGAAAACAGTCTAATGATGGCACTCTAAACAATCAATTTATTCAAGAGTTTATTAGTGCTGTATCATTGTCATCATGTCAAAGAGTTGGAGGTGCCAATGCAAAAGGATAATTTACTATTTTAACACTGGTAGAAGTGCAGAAGTGCCACCTCGTCATTGGTGGAAAGTGGAAAAAGTGCCAGTCAAATAATGATATGAAATATAAACTGAGGTGTCATTTCAGTAACCATACAAAATGTCATTTCAACAATTGTAGACAGTTCACGACGCATCAGCTCAACATTAGTAAACACCTAGAAATATCAGCTCAACAATGATCGACAGAATATGAAGTGTCAGTTTAACACATCTAGGATGTGCCAACTCAACACAGGTAAACATCTAGGATGTGCCAACTCAACACAGGTAAACATCTAGGATGTGCCAACTCAACACAGGTAAACATCTAGGATGTGCCAACTCAACACAGGTAAACTTCTAGGATGTGTCAGTTGAACAATGACAGACTTGAAATGCTTGAAATGAATGTCTAAGCAGTACCAGCTCAATAGTTGAATGTTTGAGAACCACACTCACGTAGCAACGTACACTCATCATACTAACCACACTTCATTCAATGTATACAGTGATAACCATCTACACGACTGTATACCCTCCTAGATGCCATGCTAGATGATGTCACAACAGTCACCATCTGAGCAGTGACCACCTCCAATAGCATTAGTGTAATATGACCTGGCAAAGGGAAATCGCAGTTGCAAAGTTGTGTCCATCACAGAAGGCCTAATATCATTCTATTGCAGCACCCACCTATTGGGTCTTCTCTAGTAATTAATATCACAGACCGGTATCTAGCTAACTTGATAGTCTGGCAAACCGTAGACATTAACAGGCAGCGCTAGTGATAATAATTCTTCTGCTATTTCACAATGATCGGACATGCAACATAAATGCATCCAACATGATTATCAACACAAAATAATCGCTACCCAAATGAGGTCATTGACGCAATAAAACATGCAAAACCTCAAACATGTATCTTGAAACTGGGTCACCTCTTACATACTGTAGGTCACGATATTTAGCAAATAAATCATGTACAAACGTTACTCATAACTTTGGCTAAAAGTACCGTATTGCAACAAACATGCAACCACCTATAAAATGCATACATTTCTCCATGCACGCAAGAATTTGAATGAATCAAAAAGATCATACACTTTCAGAAGAAAAGCCTGTAATAAAAATGGTATTATAACTATTGTAAGAATAATATCTTGTGACCTCTTTCATGGCATAAACATTAAGAGCCATCACGATTCGTGCATTCAACAGAACATCCTTAGTCGTTCCACATGTTCATAATTGTTGTATCGTTGTATTCATTAAGATGCGGATATGTCAGAGGGCATATGCCAACAGCCCCTTCCCTGCTATGGTGATGTATTTACATTTCTCCGACTGCTCACTAAGGACTGTTCTCTGCATGTCTTCCCAAGTGATGACCGAGAGGGTTCATCTGGACAATGGCCATGGTGTCATGTTGACCAAAAGGTAAGTTCTTATATAGTTCTTATATCATCCAGTCCTCAGGACTGCTCAAAGTGCTTTACACTTTACTCCCCGGTAAACCTGTTCAATTGAACCCCATCTCGACTTCTCTGGGAAGCATCCAGCCACACTTTCCCAAGATTTGACACTGCAGCACAGGATTTGAATCCGGGTTCTCTCGGTTGAGATTGTGAAGCTCTAGCCACTGCATCACTGTGCTCCATAGGAGCACTGGGCATGTGGACAAGGAATACAGGTCATTATTTGGAAGATGAGGGAAGGCACAAGCCTTTGGACAGGAACATAAGCATTTTATGTGGAAGAGCTTTGGGGAGGGTAGACAGGCAAGCGAGATATGATAGCTTTATGTGGACGACATGGGAACATGGAAGACAGGCAACCTTCGCATCAAAGACTGACATGGCTCAGAGCAAGTCTTTGGGCAGGGAAGATGGTCAAGGATTCAGGCAGTAAAACAATGTGGAAGACTTGGGAAGGGAGGCTCTATGGCTAGGAAGATTGGCAAGTGTTTGGACAGGGAAGACAGGCAGACCTACGGCAAAGAGACAGGAAAGACAGGCAGACCTACGGCAAGGATTTAGGCAGGAAAGGCAGGCAATGTTCACAGGGAAGACTGGAAGTATTTGTACAGGAAGACAGAACTGCCTACAGGCAAGCATGTAGGCAGAGAAGATGCCATCCTTTGGACAGGCAAGGAAGACAACGAACATGCTATATCTGCACACGTATATACACATAAAAGTCTCTGTCCGTCTGTCACTCGCTATTTACACCACACGACAACAGTGCAGACTAAAGTGAAACTATATATACAAGTTCATAAATATATACATCGGTTGTACATTATTTGTCTCTTGGCTGCACATTGTTCTTGTCTCTCAAGTGTCTTCACCCACAAATGTCAACACGTCAACTCGAGAGAGACAACACACCAACAGCAACTGGCGCAGTTCTCTTGAAGCTGCCGACTCTTCACAAGTGTTTCAAGACTGCACAGACTTCTACTCCTGGCTACTACATCTTATGTCCAATTCATATTTTAAAATGACTATTTCTGTACCGTCAAATTAATTCACAAAGTAGATCATTTCGCCTGTCTTTGCCCAGATAAAAACATTAACTCATTAAAAGCATTCTTAAGCACTGACATTTCTCATCACTTTCTCGTTATCTGAATCCTCCAGAGTTTAACAATCCTGTTTTGCTCAAATAAAATTCCCTCAATATTACTTCAATATCAGGTATAACCTCAAGTTTTTGTTATCTTACTTTGTCAATATGTATTTCTTGTTTTCATACCTTTTTTTCCACATTTCCACACTATCTTTTGATTCACTGTTATAAACACTTGGCTTCAACAGAGTTCTTCTCTAAAATCATGTATCTAAGAGGTATTTCAGTCATTGTAGGTTTCCACTAATCTCTCATCACATCTGTGATTTCATCATGACTTTAGATTTTGCACTGTTCTGAATTCACAGTTCATCTCACTCATACAGAGGTTGCTGGATGCTAACTTCAGCCTTCTCTAAACACACTTCATGTATATTCACGGCTCAGTTGCTTAGAGTTCTCCCACAGAGTGTTCTCTTCTCCACAGCTCTGATTCTGTTTCACTCATCCTCAGACTTCTTGTTACTCTTTCTCTTTGTCACAATCTATGATTCTCTCTCGTTTGTATACAGTCTTCTCACTTAGTCTTTCTTTTTACTTTTGTGACACAACTAAAAACTTTGAATTGGCCTTAACTTTGTCATAACGTCAGATTTGTTCTTACGCAAGAATTATCAGTGTTCTTTCCACTTCTCTATACCTCTGATTCTGGCTAACTCATCACGTACTTCTCAGCATTCTTTCCATTTCTGTAAATCTGATTCTGCCTCACCCATCACATAGTTCTCTTTGATCTTTCCACTTATCTCACTCATCATATACGTCTCAGTGTTCTTTCCACGTCTCTATATCTCTGATTCTGTTTCACTCATCATAGACTTCCCATTGATCTTTCCATTTCTCTAAATCTCTGATTTTGCCGCACTCATCACAGAATTCTCAGTGATCTTTTCACGTTTCTATATCTCTGATTCTGCCTCACTCATCCACAGACTTCTCACTGCTCTTCCTCTTCTTCTCCAGATCTTTCTTCATGTTGTTGAGAACCTTTGTTTTGATGAAGTCGATCTCCTTGTAGTCAGTCGGGGTGACACACCTCACTCCAAGAGACTTGGGGAAGATGGGACTCTTCTCAGCCTCCATGGCCTCACTGTTGAGGTCAAGGTCAAGGTACTGGACCTCCCCGGGGCGTTTACTTATGGGCGGGGGTGGGGTGCTGTTGAGGCTTTTCATCTGCGCAAACTGCTGCTCCAGTGCCTGACAGGGACAGAAATAGAACATTTTAACAACTTCACATTAAAATGTCACTTGAGAAATAAGAATGTCAATGTTAACAGAGACAGTCTGTTCCACTACCCAGAATTAGCCAGTGTAGTAATTTGTAATAGGAAGTCTGTCGTGTTGAATGTAGGAAAATGGGACATCGTTGAACATCAAAGGTTATTGCGGTTAACTCAGCCCGACTCGGCAGTATTGCCAATAAAGCTTGTTTTGAAACTGGGTGTTTTGTTTACCATTTGAACACTCTGGGGGCATAGCTTCCAAATTGCTAACTTTGTTACGGTCTTACTAAAGACAATTTAAATAGTAAAATAGTATACCTTCAACATACTTATTATAGTCTTAAGAACATTATTTTATTAATAAATTAAAAACTGGGAAGAGACTGCCTCCTTTTAAGATCATCAACCATATTAAGTAAAAGGATTAGAGGATTCAAATGAAGTAATAATGGTGTGGAACCACATTTACATAACCAAATATGAAAGTGCTGCAGACACTGTTTGTATCCGGACACTTAAAGATACTTAAATTATCATCTGTTCAAAAACATACGATACACAAAAATAATTTTATGTCCTATTACATAGAAAAACAATTATATTTACTGAGGTGTCCAAAAATATAAAGTGTTAAAAAGTTTATTTAACAGTTATTACACTACAGCAATTAAAAGGATATGAATTACAAAGTGGTCTTCATTCTGTGTTGTTTCTCAGGGATCACAATAT
The DNA here is from genome assembly GCA_020002185.1 of Paraescarpia echinospica. Lineage (NCBI taxonomy): Eukaryota > Metazoa > Annelida > Polychaeta > Sabellida > Siboglinidae > Paraescarpia > Paraescarpia echinospica. Next base: position 3,893,863 of record CM034543.1, read on the forward strand.
TATCATGAATATTTCAGGGAACAGGCAAAGCAGTTGCATTTCCGAGATGGTCTTAATGTAACGCAGAACGGTTTCCACTACAAATATTGTCTTTGCAACTATGTAGGGCTTATATCTTACCAATAAGCAAACTTTGAGAGGACATTCTTGTCAACAACATAGGTAAATATATCTCTGAAATCCTGTTTGTGTAGTTGGCCACACTTGTTCAGACATATACTATAAGATAGCATCGGATAGGACAAGATATATAAGTAATATTTGGAAAATATTTTTTAAAACAGTTCCATTCGTCCTTCGACTGAAACTCTCTTAACAAATATTTGTCCTTTGGTCATTCAGTTGTTCTGTTACTCACTTGTTCTGCCGTTCTCGTGTCGAGATTGTCAAGTGATCTGTCGTGGCTGCTCACACTGTCTGTTTCGTCGTCAGAACTCGACTGAGAATCCTGGCCCGACTTCTTCGTTGGCAGAATCACCTCGTCCTTGTACGGACTGAAGGAAACAAACGACAGATACAAGTGTGGGCATTATAGGAATGCCCAATCAAAATCAGGCACATCTCAAAACATTGATGTTTACCAGAATAATAAATAGGATCCATTCAGTGTTAGGGGTTAGCAGTTATTATTTGGCATTGTATATTGGTGTATTTTAAGGTAAAGAATTTTCTCATAAAACATTTTGACTTTCTGATCACATTGCATAAGGGTGCTTTGAACCAATCTTATTATGACTGAAACACCACAAAGTGAATACAAAGTTACCTGTCTCCCAAATTTGTTCGTAAAATCGAACCGATCACTGATCACACAAGATTTTAACTGATTAATTGGAAGCATGAATCAATCAATCATCAACAAAATGTAATAATCACAACTCTACTGGTAGTAACAGCACCAGGTCTTTATGCAGGATCCAATTTTTATCAGTCCAAAAATGTCCTGGTAGAAACACACACCTGTGCTTGCACATTCAATTCAGTGCAAATATATACATACACATATATATATATACACACATAAATGTGATGTGTATTACATGTGACACACATTTTACAAGCATATTGGATATGAATAATAGTGAGTCAAAAATGAATGAGCTTTTTCCCCCCTCAAATTTCAACCCATCCAAATTTCAACCCATCCAAAATGAACTTTACCCATCCAAATGACAGGTGCACAGGTCTCTAGATAAAGTTAGTAGCAGCACGTACCATTCAATATTCCTCTTGAAGCTCTTGGTCCTACGCGTGTGAGAGATGACATTGTTTTCTGTCCTGTCTGACCAGCTGTCTGGCCCAGGCACTGCCAACACATTCAGTTGCTAACATTCCATTTATTAGTATTATCAAAAATAGATAAGCGAGCGAAAAATGAACAACTGAAAACACGTCCCAAAAATGCTTTTTTGAACGATTGCTTGTACCATTACGATTTGTCCGATCCAAACAATCTTGATATCGTTTGAAAGCTTACGATTTCTGCTATTCAAATATATATAAATGTTTCCTGATAGTCATTCCTAAAATAAACTATAAACGGACATACAACAGTGCTGGTTCCGGTGTCTTAGACACTGCGAACGATGTTGTTTCGTCGACACAGTTCACCAATCTACCGATTGAGGCACTACTGTCTGATGTCATGATATAAGCTCCACCCACTTTCAAACGGCTGCTAAAATGACATACGCGAAGTAGGCGTGACGTCACATTCACGTATATCAACCAACCAACGCAACAAATTTTGACCCGTTGGTTGGCGTACGTTATTGTGACGTACATTATTGTGACAGTTTAAAAGTGGGTGGAGCTTATAATATGAAATCAAGAAATGGTGAAGTGTGCATGTGTGAACCTATGCAAATAAGGAAAACAGCGCCGCAATCGGAAGTTTATTGCATTTAGTACCTGCCGACAACATCGTACGGAACCGTACAGAACACTGAAAACGGCACGGTTATAGGTCCGTTTATAGGTGTTCTATGATCGGTTATCGGGAAATATAAATGACGCTAGAATAACCAAAAGTGCATCCTTTCAAATGATACCAAAATCGTTGGGACAGGATGAGCCGTGAGGGTGCTAGCGACCGTAGAATTTCATGTTTCGGACGTGTTCCGAGTTGTTCATTTTTCGCTCCCTTATCTATTTTTGGTATTATTTACTAACCTTAATTCATTAAAACTATTCAGAAACGCCAACATTTTCACCACAAACCCTTCCCAGCCTTAAACACTGCCATTTTGCTCAAATAAAATTCCTAGACTTTTCAATATCATGTATCAGAATAATCTGTTCAGGACTGTGTTTGATTAATTTGTTAATATTTGACACTCTATTTCTGATCAAATACCTGTAAATGAGATTTCTCTAAATGAGCACTGTGATTGCAGCTGCCAAATACAGAGGATAATACTCAAGTTGGGATTGTTAGTCAGCAATCAATGCAAATGTTATAATGACTCGTAGAAAATAACGCCATTAAGCTCGACCAAAATTGGTCGAGTTAAAAAATGGGCCACTTAGAAAATTATTGGTAAACCGACTGACTACTTTTTTTAACCTTTTTTGCTGAGTTTTGACCTGATCCAGTCAGAAATAATTTTAGAGAGAATCTGAATTTCTAACCTGTCCTTCCTACTGTTCTACCTCAGCCACCAGTGCCAGTAGTATTAATAGTATAATAATATACTTCTACCTCAGCCAGCTGTGCCAGTAGTATTAATAGCATAATAATAATATACTTCTACCTCAGCCAGCAGTGCCAGTAGTATTAATAGTATAATAATAATATACTTCTACCTCAGCCAGCAGTGCCAGTAGTATTAATAGTATAATAATATACTTCTACCTCAGCCAGCAGTGCCAGTAGTATTAATAGTATAATAATAATATACTTCTACCTCAGCCAGCAGTGCCAGTAGTATTAATAGTATAATAATATACATCTACCTCAGCCAGCAGTGCCAGTAGTATTAATAGTATAATAATATACTTCTACCTCAGCCAGCAGTGCCAGTAGTATTAATAGTATAATAATATACTTCTACCTCAGCCAGCAGTGCCAGTAGTATTAATAGTATAATAATAATATACTTTTACCTCAGCCAGCAGTGCCAGTAGTATTAATAGTATAATAATAATATACTTTTACCTCAGCCAGCAGTGCCAGTAGTATTAATAGTATAATAATAATATACTTCTACCTCAGCCAGCAGCGCCAGTAGTATTAATAGTATAATAATAATATACTTCTACCTCAGCCAGCAGCGCCAGTAGTATTAATAGTATAATAATAATATACTTCTACCTCAGCCACCAGCGCCAGTAGTATTAATAGTATAATAGTAATCTACTTCTACCTCAGCCAGCAGTGCCAGTAGTATTAATAGTATAATAATAATATACTTCTACCTCAGCCAGCAGCACCAGGAGTATTAATAGTATAATAATATACTTCTACCTCAGCCAGCAGTGCCAGTAGTATTAATAGTATAATAATAATATACTTCTACCTCAGCCAGCAGTGCCAGTAGTATTAATAGTATAATAATATACTTCTACCTCAGCCAGCAAAACCAGTAGTATTAATAGTATAATAATAATATACTTCTACCTCAGCCAGCAGCGCCAGTAGTATTAATAGTATAATAATAATATACTTCTACCTCAGCCAGCAGCGCCAGTAGTATTAATAGTATAATAATAATATACTTCTACCTCAGCCAGCAGTGCCAGTAGTATTAATAGTTTAATAATAATACACTTCTACCTCAGCCAGCAGTATTAATAGTTTAATAATAATACAATTCTACCTCAGCCAGCAGTGCCAGTAGTATTAATAGTATAATAATAATACACTTCTACCTCAGCCACCATTGCCAGTAGTATTAATAGTATAATAATAATATACTTCTACCTCAGCCAGCAATGCCAGTAGTATTAATAGTATAATAATAATATACTTCTATCATCAGGAAGTTGGGGTCGGAGGCATATCAAACAAAACTCATTATGTGTATATCATGATGATTCATAAAGAAAGACACACAAGTCATGAAGACGGTCATGTACATAAGTCATTGTTAGACCGAGGTGAGAGATTGCCCAAAAATTAGGGTTGTGTTTCAGATACATCTTGATTTTTTTACAAAACATTCAATGGTTGTACATGATTTTTTTGTAAACTGTAATGGGGGCATATGTCAAAAGAATGGGCACATGTCAGATTTAAGTATATTCAGAACACATTCAAATGGGTAAAATTGGTAAGCACCTTTGCCCCCAATATACCCGCTTACCTGATATTGTGACTTGCTTGGGGAGCATCATGGGTGGCATCCCGCGCGCCCCACTAGGGGGTACAGAGTGAGGCCCGATTGGTTGGTTTGACAACGGATACGAGTAGAGGGTATCATCCTCGCCCCTCGGTGGTCTCGGTGGCGCCACCTGGCTGTCCATCGGCAGATAGAGATCATCGTCCGTGTCTTGCACAGCCATCGGCATGTACATGCCTTCTGCGTCGGGGTCTACAACGTACCCCGGGGGTGCGTTCACGTAGCGGTGTTTTACCATTGTGCAGGGCTGAGGAGGTGGGGGTGTCATCTCAAGCATGTCCGAGTCCTGTATGTGTCGCGGGAAGTCATACACGCTGTCTGTGACGGGGGGAGGCGGGGCAACATACCCAGGATGCACCTTGCTGTTTGACGGGAGGTTCATGTATCGACTGTTTGTGTGTTCGTCCGTGGGAGGGGGTTGGTTCCTCCTGCGGTTGACTGACCGTGGTGGTGGGGGGACGCAGTCCAGAAGGTTGTTCTCTGACACTGATTTTGTCGCTGTTGGCGGCACGTCATAGGTGTCGTCACCTGGTGGCCACCGACTTGTCCGTGGCTCCACTGATACTTTGGTTGAGAGCATCTCGTGTAAGTTGTTCGTGTCACTCGCCCGGCGCTCGGCGGTTCCGCTTGAGTTGAGTCGTGGTTTTGAGTGTGGAACGGGTGGAACGTCGTACCAACCGTTTGCGTTGTTCGGTGACGTTGGTGACAAGTTGTGTCTGGGCGGCGGCACTTTGTAGATACTGGAAGTCTGCGAGACGAACTCTAGACGGTGGACAGGGGGCACTTTGTACAGCCCGTCATCACCGTCATCAGAGGATTCCCCGCGGCGAGGCGGATAGCTGTATTCCCCATTGTCTTGGTTAATGTTGATGTACGACCGCTTCGGGTAGTCGTACATCTCGCCGTCCACGCACCGTGGTGGCGCCCCCTGTTGCCCGGACTTGATGGGTGGCAGCGGGGCGGGTTCCGACGGAAATGAGTCGCGGTCGAGCGGCGCTGGCGGAACGATATCGAGTGGCGATCGGCACTTCGCGTGATCGTCACTGTAGCACTCGTCGAGCGGAATATACCCCTCGCCCCGTGACCCCTGATGGCTGGACGCTGGTGACGCAGACAGCGGACTGCTCTTTAAGGCACCGGTCTGTCGCACTGACCCACTGCCATGATGTGGACTGCTGTTTAAGTGAGGGCTGGATGTCCTTGGCATGGACGAAGACAGCCCATAGCTGCCCGATCGGGCTGACGGCAGGTTGCTAAGACTGCCAGCCCGAGCAGGCAATGGACTGCTGCGTAGAGCTGACACGGGCGTGGGCATGGGTGTTCTGGGTCGGTCAGGAAGGGCGGGGCCGGGCTGGGCCGGGACGTGGAGGGTCTGGGTGGGCGGAGGGCGGTCATGTGACAGGGGGGGCTTCTCATCTGCAACAAACAAATCATACATTTATTCATTCAGTAAAATTATTTATTCAAGGTTCATATAATTTTGTAGTTTAATGTAACTATCAAAATTGTTTGATTATATATATATATACATATATATGTACATATAAAAGTAATGTACATGCATATATATATATATATATATATATACACACAAAAGGCTTCCTTGTCCACCTGCCATCTAAAGTTAATTTTCTGGATGGCAATCTTGTTAAATCTTGTTAAATATATATACGTGTTCGTTATAAGCGTGTTGCTGTGTATATATATTATACAGTGCAACACGCTTATAACGAACACGGATACAATGAAATAACGGATATAACAAAACAATTTCTTACATACAAATTTGTCCCCTATCTTTTCCATTATAAGGGTTCACGTATATTACGAACATGGGTATAACAAATTCACGGTTATTACGAACACGTTTTCCCGAACAAATTTCGCCATATAACCAATTTCTGTCCAACTGAAAATCGCCCGGTTGTTCGCAAATACTTCCCGGCGTGACCTGGAAGCTATGCCATGGCCGCGCAGAGCATCAGTGCCAAAGTAATTAGATCAATGAGGGAAATCATTCGTAACAGGGCTACGAAGTCAGACGACGCTGCAGCGCGCTGCGACTGACTTCAGGATTTCCTTTTGTTTGAGGCCCTAACAAACAGCAAACAAATATCAATGGAGGACTTCTTCAACGCAGATTTACTGGTGTAATTCTGTGTGTGCTAGGACAATGAGGGAAATCATCAAAGACAAAGGTGATTGTTCGCTGATATGACAGTTCATCCATTAACAGGGCTACGCAGTCAGACAACACTGCAGCGCACTGCTACTGGCTTGATGATTTCCTGTTGTCTGGTGCCCAGACAACAGGAAACATATAACAATAGAGGACTTCATCAAAGCTGATTAACTGGTGTCATTCTGTGTGTGTTGTACAAGAAGTAGTACTAGTTACTGTTGCTCCATCCTGACACAGTTCCTGTTTTAGTGTGCTTGGACGCGACGTGCTCGCCATGTGTTTACGTCATACTGTATTTCGTTACTTTTTCACAGACGGTGGACTGCGATCTTATGCTATAACTACACTTAATAGTAACATTTGTAACTGTCTTATGTGTCATCTAAATAAATGTTACACAACAAAACATCTTTGCGTTTGACAGACACCTAGCGAATAGCTTAAAAACTGTCACACACAACACTGCCACCTAGCGAGTAAACTCGTACACGCATATAACGAATTCATGAATATAACGACCTCGTTAGCTACTCACATAGTAGTTCTTTATAAGCGTGTTGCACTGTATATATATATATATACATATATATGTACATTACTTTTATATGTATATTTTTAGTTTCTTTCAACTCACAGTTTACAATTTACAGACAGTTTACTAGAAAAAAGCTACCTAATGAAATTGTTCATTGTTGCTTTTAACAATATCTGCCAAATAAATAATTGTCAAAGTACCAGTGCACTTTGAAGTCAATCCATCGCAACTACACAGCTGGGTAAATTACAGTGAAAAACCCATTTCAAATTATGCTGCAATGTTGTACAATCAATCACCTGTGTGCATTAAGTGAGAGTGCTAATGGTTTTCTTTGGTGGCCTGGTTTCTGACATGGCGGTCTGCCACCTTCTCATCACTGTCATACATCTCTCCCACACAAGAATATCAGTGATATCCCACTGTTAACAAGTTGTTGTTTACCAGTTGTGTAGTTCCTTGTTGTATCATCTGTCAGCAGGTGTTAATGGGAAGGACATATCTTCCCCGAGTATACATATTGTATAAAGAGAGGTTTGGTGGGATCGGAAGAAGAGTGGAGAGTGAGAGATGTGAGAGTGGTGGAGAGTGAGGGGTGGGGGAGGGGTGGAGAGTGAGAGATGTGGGAGGGGTGGTGAATGAGAGATGAGGGGAGGGGTGGAGAGTGAGAGAGAGAGTGATATATGAGGGGAGGAGTGGAGAGGGTGAGATGTGGGAGGGGTGGAGAATGAGAGGTGGGGGAGGGGTGGTGAATGAG